>PVJA010028310.1:0-27719 GCA_004027025.1 Myocastor coypus | reverse complement strand
GTATTTCTTTTTTTACTTCAGATGTTATCTCTGATCTCAGTTGCTCTATAAGTCTCTACACTTGTGTGTCTCCCTCAGATGCTACCAATTCAGAGGTTTCATCTGTATGATTCCCATTTTCTTCCATGATAGTGTCTTCTGTATTTGGTTTGGGTGGGCATGACCCCTGAGATTGCCTCATGCTCCTTGTTGTTATCATTTTGTATGGAAGCGGCCTCTGCACTTTGGTGGCGTTATGCTGTGTCTATGGGCGTTTGGTCTGGAGACTCCAAGCTGGTTCCTCTACAGAGGTTCCTGACTCTGTGTTGGAGCTCCGGCTGCTAGCTGCTGTGAATCCTGGCGGATGTGGTCTGTAGGTGGAGGTGGAGCTTTGGGATTGAGTAGTCCTGGTAGGCTCGTGGACCAGATTGTTTGCCAAACGAGATGTTTGATGGGTTTGGTGCTGGAGCTTGGGCTGGAGGGGTTCAAAAAAAAAGGGGGGGAGCGGGGGAGGGGAAGGCGGGCTAAGGATCCTGACCCAGCCGGCAAGCGGGCTTCGCTACCAGCGGTGCGGTTTGGGTCGGGGCTGGAACAGGAAGTTAGTCACAGGAATGCAGAGGTGGGGCAGAGGGGCGCAAGGAGCTTACCCGCGGCGGGCGTGCAGGCTTGGCTACCTGCGGTGCAGTTTGGGTCGGGGCTCGAACAGGAAGTTAGTCGCAGGAATGCAGAACTAGATTATCTTTTTCTCATTTCACTTTCAGTCCGTGTGTGTGTGCGCGTGCCTCTGTGTGTTTGTGTGTGTGTGTGTGTGTGTGTGTGTGTGTGTATGGATGGATGTGGATGTACATGTATATTTACTGGTGAGGTGAATTTCTTGTAGACAGCATGTTGCTGGGGTTTGTTTTCCATTTTGCTTTTTTAAAAAAGGTGTTTGATACAGGTCTTACTAAGCAGCTCAGACTCATAATGATCCTCCTGTTTTCAGCCTCCTCAGAACTAGGATTACAGGCCTGTGCCATCATGCTGGGTCTCAGTAGCCAGCTCATCACACGTGGAAGCAGGGCCAGCATGGTCTATGGTGCTGGGGATTGACCTCTGGTCCCTGCACTTGCCTAAGCAGGTGCTTCATCTGCTGAGCTATCTCACCAGCTCTTGTTTTTTCATTCATTAATCTAGTTAGTATCCTTTAATTGGAGAACAGTGATTTTACATTTAAAGTTATTATTGATAAAAAGGATTTCTGTCCTTTTCTTTAGCAGTTTTGCATATATTTTGCTCTTTTATCCCCCGTGTACTTTGTGATTTGATGGGTTACTGCACTGATAATATTTGATTCTTTTCTTTTTTTTTTATTTGTATGTTTTTCTAGTAGTGTTTATACTTTACATACTTTCATAGTGGCTGTTCTTTTTTCTTGTGCTCTTCCTCTTCCTCTTCCTCTTCCTCTTCCTCTTCCTTTTCCTCTTCTTCTTCTTCTTCTTCTTCTTCTTCTTCTTCTTCTTCTTCTTCTTCTTCTTCTTCTTCTTCTTCTTCTTCTTCTTCTTTTTAAGGTCTCTATATAATGCAACTTGGCCTCAAGCCTTCTTAGGTAGCCAGGCTGGCCTTCAATTTATGGGTCAACCATCCTGCCTCAGCCTGCCAAGTGCTCAGATTATAGGCATGTGGCACCATGCCTGGCTTTCCTTCATTTCCTTAACCATTGTTGGTAAGGCTGGACTGGCACTCATGAATTTCCTCACATTTTGTTTTTCTTGGTAGGGCATGATTTTTTTCATCTACTTCTGAAGAATAGCTTTGCTGGCTATAATACTCTTGACTTGAATTTATTCTGTTTCAGTTTTCATTTTCATTTTCTCCTGGTCTGTAGGTTTCTGCTGATACATTTGCTTAGACTAATGGAGCTGTTTATAAATATGACTGTGCTTTTGTCTTGCAGATTTAAAAAAATTTGTTTTGTAGATACTCTGCCATGTATTGTGACTTTGGGGGCATGTCTATTTAGGGTTTTATCATCCTCTTATACATGGATGGTCATGCATTACCAAGAGTAGGGAAATTTGTGTTATTATTTTGTTAAATAGGTTTTCTATGTCATCATCTTTCTTCTTTAGCTTTAAGTATTTAGAAAATGTATGTGTTTGTTCAATTAATGGTGTCCCAAAAAACTTAAATCCTCTGTGTCCTTCCTTCCTTCCTTCCTTCCTTCCTTCCTTTAGGGACACTTCACAGACTTATCTTCAAGTTCAGATATTCTTTCTAGGGAATAAGAGCTCCTACTTAAGAGTGACAGAAGGATTCCCAAGTGGGTTGCCTTTTAGTATGTCTTTAACTTTCAACTTTTTTCAGGTGTTATTTATTTAACTTTGAGACATGATCAAAAAATATAGTGAATGTTTAGATTTTAAAAATATTAAAATAAAAGACACATAGCTACTAATCCCTCTCAGAATGCACCCCTTGCTTTGAATACTCATATTTCATCGTCCTTGCCACTTTCGGAAGCAGTTTTGGAAGTCCTTTTTCTTGAGTATCTCTAGTTGTGTTGTTGTGGCTGTCTTGGTGTCTCAAACTGATCCCAGATGTTTACTTTTCATTTTGCTTTATTTACTGTTTAGTTTTCATTTACTTTTCTTTTCAGGTCCAGGTTCAGGATTCAACTCATGTCCTTGCATTTGCCAGATAAGCGCTTATTGTACTGAGCTATATCTCCCCAGCACCCGCTCCCCTTTTAGTATTTTTTTTTAATTTTTTAGGGAAGGGTCTACAGGGTGTTCAGGGTCTCACTACTAGATCAAACTCCTAGTGATCTGCCCGTTTATGGCCTCCCAAGAGCTGGGATTATAGGCATGTGCCAGAACACTCAGTCTCAACTGCTGTCTCAGTACACCCTGAAGGCATATTATTACCTTGACTTTTCATATTTTTTTGCTCCCATATTGAAATTTGCATGTCTGATCAATGAGATAGACACTTCAGTGGTGTAGACTTCCTAGTAAGCACACTTCTCTTGAAGATGCGTTTTAAGGCATTGGATTTATTTCCAGCACAGTCTTTCTGTATCTGGTTTGACTTTAGTTTAATGGCCTTGTCCATTCCAGAGTGGAACCAGAGAGACCCACTGTCTGTGCAGTCTCTGCAAGAGTGGAGACATTAGCCACTCAGGTGGGTGTGGCACATTCGGCAGTTGGTGGGGAGCGGGTGGTCCCTTGCCTTGTGTCTTCTCCTGTGATGAGAATGGTGGCCTTTACCAAGTGACTGGGCTTTCTGCAGACAATATCGATGCCAGCTCTGCTACCAAGAAAGGCTGCTGGCACTGACAGCCTCACAAGTCCTGAAGGAGTTGAAGTACTTGTCCTCTTGCCAGTCAGTGGGTTGCTTCAGACGTTGCCTTGGAGATGTGGTGGCAGGAACCGTAGTGCTCACCTGACTATGTGCTCATATCTAGTCCTGATAGCAGTTCGTGGTCAGACAAGATGCTGGAGGTAGGGTGGCAGCAGGCACCGTAGCCTTCTTCGCCCATGGTGGTGCATGTTTGGGACCAGGGCTGTAGCTGGTACCTGGCACAGTTCTTGAATGTGTTTGCCACGTGGCAGAGAAGCTCACACCTTCCTTCTCTCCCAAACTCCTTTGGCTCTAGTGGGTACCTGAAGGAGGAGTGATGGCCAAAGCCAGAGAGTTGTTCAAGGAGCTTTCAGCATCCTCCTGTGGGAATGTTAGCGTGAGAAGGACAGAGTTCCCTCCCTGGTCTGTCAGTAACAGTACACGGGGTGGAGGCATGGCAGGAACTATGTGGCACCTTCCCTTCAGTGCTGGCACTAGCACAAGTCTCCATGTAGCTGGCCATGCTGTAGGCCTCTGAGGTCAGTCAACATGTTCTGGTTCTTGAGGTTGGCACCTCCATTCCCCTCTGTGTTGTAACCCCTGTTCTCTGTATTATGGGCACCAAGTCGGTCCAGGTCACCATCACTCTACTGGGCCGGCTGAGTTCATGAGCCAGTTGTGCCCTACATGTATGGAAAGTCAGTACTATCCCAGAGGTGGGGGACATCCCAGGGTTTGGGACTCTGAGTGCTGTCCTTCCCTCCCTCTCTCCCACCCTTCCTTCTTCTCTCTCTCCCTCCCTCCCTCCCTTTCTTCCTTCCTTTCTTTTTTGCATATAGTACAGGGTCTCACTACATAGATTGGACTCGTAGTGATTCTGCTGTTTGTAGCCTCCCAAGCGCTGGGACTACAGGTGCGCGCCACCATCTCAGTTGCAGTCTCAGCGCACGCCAGGGGTGGGGCCAGTACAACGCGCTGCGGATCAGACCCCAGCTACTGCGCTCTGCCTAAGCAGTTGCATTAGCCTGCTGAGCTATCCGGCCCGCCCTTTGGCAGCTGTTTTTAATGCTGGACTTGGCTAAGTCCTCTGAATCTCACCAAGTTCTAGTCTCTTTCTTGATGAGTGCCAGTGTTCTTCCACAGTCAGTCCGCTCAAAATGCAGCTCTACACTTGTTAATTTGGTTCCTTCATGGAGAAAGACGTAAATGCTGGGTGCCTCTATTCCTAACTTGCATCCTGAAGATCTTTTATTATTAATAGTTAAAAGGTTTAGATGGTAGTATTTTCATAAAAGTGCTTTAAGTAACACTATTAAGCAAAGGGGAGGGGAGAGAAAAGGGAAAGAAAGAAACAAGATATAGCATGTGGAGATGCAAATGCCCTGTAATAAATGTCATCACTATGTATATCTAAAGTGTACCAATAAAGGGCTGGCAAGATGGCTCAGTGGTCTAAAGCCCTTGCTTAGGTAACCGCAGGGACCATGGTTCGATCCCCGGCACCACATGCTATGCCAGCCCTGCCCTGAAGGCAGGCTGAGCCAGCCATAATACAATAAATAAATAAATTAATTAATTGAAAAAAATAAAAATAAATGTAAAAAAATAAAGTGTACCAATAAAATAAAAATAAAAGTACCACTGTCAAGTTTGCATAGAAAATAGCATATTAGAATTTGGGTAGGTCCGGCCAGATAGCTCAGTGGACTAACAACCCTGCTCAGGCAGGTGCGGGGACTGGGCTTGGATCCCCCTGGCCTGCTGCGCTGACCCTTCCCTCAGGGTGCATGTGACTGAGGATGAGACTGAGCATGTGGTGCAGGCCTGTTATCCAGCACTTGGAAGGCTGAAACCAGGAAGATCAGTACCAGTCTGATCTGTGTAGTGACCCTGTAGACTTGGTACTAAATACATTAAAAAATAATAAAAAAAATAAGTGACATGCTATCCCTTGGACATCTAAATTTAGTCTCTGGATCACAATGAGTTTTATGGATGGAGTTCTGCTTCCTTACTTAAAATATGCTGTTAAGACATAAAATTAAATATAGAACTACGTTTGTGATCCCTGTAACTCAATGGTCTGTGCAACCCCTATATACCATGTAGAATACAAGATTTTAAAAACATTGTCTTACACAGTTTGAGAAGCAGGATGAATGTCAAGGCAGTGTGTCCCATGAGGATACCAGAAATATCTGAATAGGTCATACGCTGGAGCACTGTCTTGGTGAATAAATGATATGCAAGATACAGTGTGTTACCTCTTCTGATGCCTCTGGCTGTGCGTGACACTCAGGCTTCCTTTCAATGAGTTTGGAGAGAATCTCCTTTTCTCCCTCAGAAGCGGGCTTCTCTTCCAGCAGAAGAGCACTTATACTTTGGTCAAGTCTCCTATCCCAGGAAACTGCTGAGAGTTGGAGGGTAGTAGAGAACGCATCCCTAAAATAGGCCTTTAGTCCCTGGTCACAAAAAAGTAGGGATAGATTTGTAAGACTTCTAGACAGTTGCTATTAAAGCTTTCAACTAGCAGTTGAAAGGAAGATGGCATTTGAATTAAATTTGTCATCTTCACTTGTCTTCTCATTAGCAGCTCTGGGGAGGTTCATGTATTGACAGCTATTGACAGGAATCAGAGATGCAATTGTTATAGAACCAAGAAGAGGTTCTTCTGTTCAGAAGTGGCACGTCCTTTTTATCACATGCATACACCATGGTAGAACAGTGCATGTATTTTATTCTGCTATAGAAAAATGAACTAGGAAACCCCTCTTCCTGGCCTGGCAGTAGTAAACAAAGGCCACCAATGGGACTCAGCTTTGAAATGTTGCCAAGCGTAATGCATTTATAATCCTGAGGAATAGGGTCTGGATCACAGAGAAAGAAAAGAAAAGAACACTGTGAATATTATAAATACCTCATAGAATGACCTCACGAAGGCAGGGTTGGAGTCCTGGCAGAGCTCTCCTGCAGCAGTGTGGGCTAGGCAGTGGATGAGGAGCAGAACAAAGCCTCCCACAGATGCCAAACACTCTCGATCAACAAACAGTGTGTTTTCAGCACTCTGAGTGGAGAAGACACCCAAGCACATAAATGTGAGCTTCAGGAACATTTCCAGTGCCTCTTCCTTTTTCTAGGTATATGGAGTCTAAAATAAGACTCCCTGGGCCTAATGGAAATTTACTGAAGGGGAGAAGATTCAGAGGTCAGGAAAAATTATTGTTGTAGTTTCACTTTCTTGAGTATGTCACTTTGCTCCTGTCCCTCAAATTGTCTGGCTATCTCCAATTTACAGAAAATAAAAATTGAAATCCAAAGTGAGGTTGCTTTTGTCTCACTCTCTTGTCACTGCCCTACAATGTTTCCTTAAAATAGTTTTAAAACTTTAATGTAAAAAATAATTACAAGGGTGGTGATTTTATTGTTGGAGCCTGTCTTAGGATTTCTGGTTCTGTGGGCTTTGGGTGGGGCTTGGGCACTTCCATTTTACCCATGTCCCCAGGTAGTTGATGAAGGGAGCTTCAGAGGACAGTTTGAAAATCACTGCCTTCTGGGGCTCTCAAGGTTTTATTGAAATCAAGTTCTCAAATCACACCTAGCTTGCTATTGGTTCGAAATAACTTCCTTATTAATTCCTTTAAAGAGACAGCAGGTTGGCATTAGAGAGCTTTAGAATATCGGACAGCCCTTGTGCCTTAAATGGGGGTTAGGACAATGACTTCTGTGTCAAATATACCTGGTTCTAAGTCTCAGCTCTTGCCAATGATGTGTTTTGGAGCAAGTTAGCGAGGTCCCTAGGCCTCAGTTCTCCAACTCATAGCATGAAGATAACAAGAGTTACCTAGAGGTGGTAAATAAGATAATGCTTGGAAGGCACCTCACTGGGTGTCTGGAACACAACACCCAGTGAGTCCTGGGTTGAACTCCTTAGCAGTGGAATGGGATTCAATTCTTGCCTATGGATAGAGTTGCTCTAAGGCTCCACTGAAAAAATAGTGATTACTATGTGTGAGTATTTTTTGGTCTTATTAAAGTCCCTAACAACCTACTAGTCGAGTCAATAGAAGGCATTTTCTGGTTCTCTGACACTGACTGGTATTTCCCCCACAGAATCATGTCAATAGGATGTTCATCAGTGTTTATATTCCATGTACACCAGCTTAGAATTACCAGAGGCCCTTCCAATTGGTGTAGAGGAACTATGAACAGGAATAGTTTAGATCCTTTCTTAAAATAGGAAGCTGCTGATTGTGCAAGATTTCCTGAAGCTAGAACCACTACTCTTATGGGAAGTATGAGTTTGGCACTGCAGGGTTTGATGGCAAAGATCCATGAGTGGGCACTGGGCCATTATGCTGCTCTCAGCACGAGCCAGGACATACTTGACTGATTAGAGAAAGCTCTTACTCAGTGTCATTTGTTATGCTTTAGTTAATTGACTTAGTTCCAAGCAAGGAGAAACTACATCAGGAATTGAGAGAGAAAAATGTTATTTTTGCTTCTGCTTCACTTTACTAAAGTCTAGAGTTCAAAACCCCACTCCTGGGAATGTTTTGCAGCACCTGATAGAAGAAGGAATCTTGGAAAGCACTGCCCGAGGCCTCTGTGGCAGGAAGATGAGAAGCAATCTGCACGGTGATTTCTGGAGCCTGAAAAGAATGACAGACAGACAAAAGCACAAACAAGCCCACCCGCTTCTTTCATAACTCTCCTGTGCTGAAGCTACACAGCATCAACCAAATTAAGGAGAATTAAATGCACTGAAGCATTAATTTAAATCATAGCAGCCTAAATAGATTCAGTATGCATTATGGAAAAGTAGGAAGGGGATTTAACTATATATTTAATATGCTAGCCATGATTATTAGTTTATTACCTTTCTAAGTCAATTTGTATTTTCTGGCCTCTAGAGAGCACATAATTCATTTTAGTGACTAAATAGTTCTCTGCCCCAGAGCTTTATTCTTGGGAAGACCCATTCCCTCAGGGCCTTCTCCTGGCTTCCATAGGTGTCCCTGTGATTGGTCCATGGGGACCAGAAGCCAGACTTACATGGAGCTGGGGTATGAGGAGATGCAGGACAGAGAGGCCGTACTGATAAACCACAAACTCCCTAGCAGAAAGGTCTGTGGCTGGAACAGTTATTATCTCTTTCTTTTGCATTGTCTGAGGTTGTAGAAGATCCTGCAAAATGCTTTTTGGGTCTGCAGAAATCAAGAGAAGCAAGTAATAATTTCATTGATATTCTATGTGGTAATGATATGTCAACAACAAGTACTACTACTATTGCTATTACAACTGTTACTGCTACTGCATAGTTTGGCTAAGGAGAATGTTCATTTTCAATTACCCATCCATCCATCTATCTATCACCTATCCATTCATCCTTCCATGCTATACATGTGCTGGGCCTCAGACTTTTGAGGCTATCTTCATGGAAAGTTGCTGAATCTATTTAATAGGAACAGAGAAGCCAAAAGGAAGGCCCCGAGAAGGTGGCAGCAACTTAGAAGATTTTCTTCTACTGTTTCAGAGGGCTTTTGCCTTTATGAGTATGCTCTCTGAACAGTATCTGGTACATAGTCATCACTAAGTAAGTTTTGGTTGTTCAAAAAATCTTATTTCCTTAGAAACATGTCTTTCATTGACCTTTAGATAATTCTAACTAGATATTTGGTTATTTTAATTGTCTTTTTACTTTTGATGCAGGACATGGGAAAGAATATAGGAAAGAATACTAAACTAACAGCCAGAAAACCCCAAGAAAGTCACTTCACTTCTGTGAGCATTGGTTCAGATCATAATTTCACTATCCTATAAAATTAGAGCTAGGTATAGTAAGCATAAACAAGATAAGGTACATGAAATTGCTTTCAGAATTATGAAGCCAGTATAGTTGTAAGAAGGCCGAAGTAGACATGGCAACCCTTGAAAGTAAGCCCAGCTCTGCCCATTCTCTTCTTAGTGTCCATCAAAGGGGGGAAGAATTAATGATATGATTGGTCAGGTTCCAGAACGAGTAGTCTTTTTCTGTAAAGAGATAGGTGGTTTTGCCAGATGAGTGCCGAAATGGGTTCAAAGTGAGTGTTCCCTCTTATCGTGGCAGAAGTGAGGATTCATTTCCTTGCAAAGTTTTCCCTTGTTTCTCTGGTAGTGATTTGGCCTCTTGGGAACCCAACAGAATGTGCTACCTGTATCTCTCTTCTGGCACTACTTATAGTACTTTATAGGTTTTTATATGGAGAAATAGTTAAGAGCACAGGTGCAGGGGAAAGTCTCCCCAAGATTCAGTACCAACTGGACTATATATTAACACTGCGATCTTTGACTACTTATTTGGCTTATTCAGAAGCTTCAGTTTCCTCACATATAAAATGAGTAATAGGCCTAGGGAGATAGCTTAGCAGTCTAAGTGCATGCTTGGCAAGTACAAGGACTGAGGTTTGATCTCCAGTACCTCATACCATGCTGGCCCCAGAACCCTGGGTGCACCATGCTGGCCACAGAAACTGGGCATGGTGGCACATGCCTGTATTCCTAGTACTGAGGAGGCTGAGCCAGTAGGATTTCTACAAGTTGGAGCTACACAGTGAGACCCTGTACCAAATAAATAAATAAATAAATAAATAAATAAATAAATAAATAAAATAAACTATCAGCCTCACCAGGTGGTTACAAAGATGAAATGCATTAATATACCTAAAAATTTAGAATAGTACATGGCATATCGTGAAGCAGGTCATGTTTTTCTTTTGACACCTTTCCCAAACATTTAAAAAGTAAAATCATTCTGAGCTCATGCACTGTACAAGAGCAGGTAACAGGCTGCAGTTAGCCTGTGACCTGCAGTTCTTGATCTCTGCTCAGGTTCACAGATATTTGTGGACCTGTGTGTCCTAGTAGGTAGCATCATGGCCTTGGAGAGGCACACACTTAGCTTCTGCTACTTCTCTTCTACCTGGGAGGTGGGTGAGTTGAAACAGGCCTGACTCCTCAGAGCTGGCCAGTTACCTTCTGGTCTGACTTCCAGCTCTAAGGAGTAGTTATGATAAAGTGGCTGGGAGTCTCCTTTGTGGGCAAGATCTCTTCTTGCTGTGTCTCCCTTGTTTTTTCCTCTTGTATCTTACACTTTTCCATGAACTTCTTTTGATAAGTAGCTTATTGGTATGGGATAAGAACCCAAGTTAGATTCACTGTTGGAAAGGTAGAGGAACTTTAGGAATTCCCACATGGAAACTGGCTAAGTTGTAATTATGGTGACGCTTTGATTTATATTTGGTCTTCTTTTTGAGACAGTGTCTCACTATGCAGTTCAGACTGGCCTTGAGCTCACTTTTGTAGCCCAGGCTGGTCTCAAACTTGCACTGATCCTCCTGCCTCAGCTTCCCAAGTGCTGGGATTACAGGTATGCACCACTGTGCCTGGCTTCTGGTCTTCTTTATGTGGAAATAATCTATTGGGAATAGCAATATGGAAATAGCAATATGGAAATCAATTATCATTAAGGACAGATTCTGATATTCCTAGTTCTTGAGACTTCTGATATACACCTTCTGTGCTCTGTGGTAACCCTAAGAGGCTGTCAGGGAAGGGAGTTACCTGGTTCATGACACTCTTGCCCTTGCAGTTCAGCTCTTTCCTTTCGGACTTGGGACCAGATGTCAGATTTCTTCAGGATGGAGAATGGTGAAGTCCAGATGGTGCCTGTTGGATCTGCCTCGAACAGAGAGGAATATGATAATGCAGATAAGGCACAGAGATGTGGCCACAGCTAAAAAAGGGGAAGACATGGTACCAGGTAGGGCAGGCAGCTTCTAAGATGGCCTTGATGGGCCTCCATGACCTGTGCCTCATACTGTTGTATAATCTCCCCAGCCTGAGTGAGGCCTTGAGCTTGGATTTATTTCAAGTCAAGAGAATATGGCAGAAGTGATGAGATATCGCTTCTGAGATTATGACGTGAAAAGACTATGGCTTCCACCTTGCTCTGTCTCACTCACTTGCCCTGAGGGAAGCTGGCTACTGTGTTATGTGTCCTGTGAAGTCCATGTGGCGAGGTATTGATGTCTTTGACCATCAGCCAGCTAGCACTTGGGGACTGCCAACTACCACAAGCATGAGCTTGAAGTGAATCCTGCCTCAGACAAATCTTGAGGTGACTACCTACAGCCCTGGCCAGTACCTTGATTTCAATTTTAGCCCAGAGATACCTAAGTAATGTCCCGCTTCATAAGCAACAGAAGCTATGAGTTATTTTAATCCATGAAAAATTGGAGTGATTTGTTGTACAGCAGGAGATTGACTAATACATTGGGTTTCTCTATGTCCTTTCTCAAAACCTACTGTAGTTTGCTGCTTTGGTGCCCAATGATCTAATTGATTTAGGATTTATCAAATAGCAAACAAGAATTGGCAGCAGAATTGAGTGTTATGTGAGTGACCAGCCTCACCTGCTCTTGACTTTTGATCCTCCAGCTCTAGGCTGTGCTCTTGATATCCCTCAAGCACTGCAGTGAGGCTTTTGAGGAAAGGGATTAACATGGGACAGGCAGCAGCCTGGTCCCTGAAAGAAGTAGTGACTGTTCCATAGAATCTGTCTCCAGGATAGTTCTCCAAACATATAGGGATTCCCGATGCAGTAATCTAGGATGAAATAACCAGAACTGAACCCATGCTCGGTTTCCCCAGCCCATAGGGCTGCTTTTGGACTTTCTCTTGAAGTCCCCATCAAAAATGGGAATATAGATCTTATTGACTGGGTCCAGAGGTCAGTACCTGTGCGTGTAAGAGCTGGAGGCGGCTCAGCTCTCGCTGGTACTGCAGCTGCCCACGGGCCCTGTCCAGGATGGTCTGTCTCTCGATCACTGTCTTCTGAAACTCATCAGAAAGATGCTGTAATACCTAGAGCACAGGCAACATTATACCCAAGTTAAAATGCCTTGTCTTTATCTTTCTCCTCCTTCTCTGTTTGTCCTTCTACTTTTCTTCGGGTCTACCCACCCTGAATGTTACATGGCTGTGAAGAACAGCATAATGATAGAGGAGGGTGTGTTCATCTTACGGGGTTCCCTTGTTGGCTTTGAGCTTACCTTCCTGGGATGCTTGCAGACTTGTGGGTCCTGATTCCTACCCTGCTGCAGCCACCTCTCTTCTTCCTGGCCCTGTAACCGGAGAGATGCTTTCCTGAGCTTTTCTGCTGCCTGTTCTAAACTCTGCAGGACCTTCTGCATGGCCAGGGCCACCTGTGCCTCCTCTTCCCACTCTTCTTTGTCTGCTGCAAAGTGCAGAGAAAAAGGGCACAGGGTAATGGCTGTGATTGGGATGGGGAGAGGAGAAGACAAGTGAGTTGGAGCCATTGGACCTGCCAGGTATGAGCTTGGGCCTGGTCAGGAGCTTGGGAGAGATGAGTGCACTGGAGGGTGAAAGGGAATCTGCCCCCCCGCCCCCACGGGTGGGCAGCTGTGGATGGTGGTTTTGCTCCTAGTAGATTGCTGCTGTGGGGATCTGGATCTTGGAGGTTCTTTCCCACCTTGGAAGAGCAGGCCCTGCTCGGGGCTGCTGAGCAGGCTCAGAGTTCTGGCTCTCCGCTGTGTCTCTCGCAGGCAGCAGGCCTCTAGGGCTGCACAGGCCTCCTTGGCAGCCTGCAGCTACACAGGGCAGAATGTGCAAAGGTATGAGCTGTGAAAGGAAGGCCAGGCCGCCTCTTGGTGGTTTCTCTTACTCCCCCTCCATCCTGCTAAGGCTCATGGGATTGTCTAGTATCAAGGGCATGGACCTGTGGAACCTTGGGACTGTCTGCCCTGGCTTGCATTTTATTTCTGTGTCTGGGGCAATGACAAGGACTCCAAATGTTCAAACTTGTGGCAGCCTTGCAAGAGAGGTGGGGACCAGAAGGTGACCCTTGTGAGCTCACCTGAGGCTTGGAACTGTTGCCTGGAGTGTGGAGATCTTGGCTTAGGTGCTCCAGGTGCTCCACCAGGCGTTCCTCTTCCTGTTCTTGGTGGTGCCAGTACTGCTGTCGGGCTCTCAGCTCTCGCTCCAGAAGGTCCCACTGTAATGTCCAGCTTGTTTAGGCTTTTTTTTTTTTTTTTTGAGACAGGGTCTCACTATGCAGTTCAAGCTGGCCTTGAGCTCACTTTTTGTAGCCCAGGCTGGTCTCGAACTTGCACCGATCCTCCTGCCTCAGCTTCCCAAGTGCTCAGTGCACCATCACACCAGGCTGTGTTTAGGTTTTTTTAAACCTACACACATGATCAGCCTCACCTGACCTGGCTGTGGGTTCTCTTTCTGTCATCTTTCTTTCTTCCTTCATTTCTTCCTTTCTTCCTGTCTGTCTGCCTGCCTTCCTTCCTTCCTTCCTTCCTTGTGTATCTGGGGCTGAAATGGTGTGCCCAGTGGAGTGCCTGACATGTGGTGTGCCTGACATGTGGTGCTGAGGATTGAACTCAGGTCCTTGTACTTGCCACGCTGGTGCTTATTCCTCTGAGCTATCTCTCCAGGCCCCCTGACTGTAGGTTCTTGAAGCTTTTCAAATACCTCTAGGTGCCCATGATCAGGCTGGGAGAAGCAAACGACTTGTTTGTGGACAAAAGCATAATAATCTCACACCTCTTTCAAGCTCCCTAGTCCTTCCTGTCTCCTAATACCTGTCCTTTTTAGACTTCTTCTAATACCTGGATTTTGTCTTGGGAGACCAGGGTAGAGAAACAGACAATGGTGGAGAACGGTTCTCAATCTCTCCTTTGATTCCTTCCTATTGATTTTTGAAAGAATAGCATCAGGGCTCGAATTTAAATTTCTTTGCTTCTAACAAGAATCCCTTACTACATAGTTACCTTGTTTTCTGAAACTATAATTAGATCTAATGTATGGTAGGGCCCAGATTCATTTTTATTTTGTTGGAGCTCTGCCAAGGGAGGAATTACTGCAGCAACCTCCTGCTTGGGCTTCCTGCTCAGGCCTGGCCTGCTCCCATCTGTCTTCTGCCAGAAGGAATTTCTAGAACGTCTGACAGGAGATGTGCCAGCCTGTCAACAGTGTCAAGTTTGGTGGGGAAGCCTGGCAGAGAGGGAAGGAGTATCTTATGGGGGGACATTGGTAGTGGATAAAGGGGGCAATAGTGGAGGTGGGTGTTTGTTTATTTATATACCTTAGAAATGTAGTGAGCTTATAAGTAATTTTTAAAAAATTTTCCCTGTTTTCCAAGCTTAAGTCTTACAACAGTAATAGTTGTTCAAGTGTCTGCTTAGAATTCTTCAGGTGTCCGAGGCTGGTGTGGCTTTCTTGGCCTTTGTCTTCAAGTTTCAGCCTACGTATGACCACTTTGGGAAGCCTTTCCTGAGCTTTCCTGCATCCTCTTTCCTCAGCACCTTCTAATGTACATATGGTGGTAGCCTGTACACAGTGGATTCCTTTGGGGTAGGAGCCCTGTCCAACTGTCATGGTATCTCCACCCCTCACCCATTATCTGGATCCTAGAAGGTGCTCAATATGCATCTGCTGAATGAATACATAAAGAGAATGAATTCATCCCACATACCAGACCAGGGTCTCTTGTTCCTCGGGGCAAGGCCTCCAGCACCTGGACCACAGGTATCACCACGTTGCGAAAGGGATCCACTTGAGCACCAATGACGGGGCCACGTGCCCCAGTCCAGGGGTCTATGGCTCGAGACCCAATCGAGATTGGGACAAGACCTGTGGGACACCAAGCTTTAATAACTAGAGTTGGGGTAAGAAAGGAAGGGGTGGTTACGACAGGAAGGAAAAATGGCAGGAAAAAGCAAAAGGAGACCCTAGACCTTCTCCCATCCTTTGTAGGGGCTTCTCAGGTAGAGTGGACAGTAGACCCTGGGCTGGGGTGAAGAATGAGTTTCTGATGTGCTGGAAAGGTCCCAGTTTTCTCAGAGAGGATGAATGATATGTGACCCTGGCATCTGGGGATCTCTGGGCATCTTTATATTGGCACTAGCAACTCTAGAAGAAAGTTCTGAATGATGCTATCCCTTGATTGATGACTAAATGGACCAGCTGTGCCCCTCCCTAGGTAGTACAGGGCTTGCTTTCCTCAGAATAAACTTATATCCCTGGCCCCTTGAACTTCCAGAGGTCTTTCATTTCCTCTTACCTTTACCATCGGCATCTTCCATGGAGCCTGCCAGGAGTATGGCAGTACCAGAGGCCTCATCTTGCTGCATGCCCAGGGTGGGCACCATGAGTCCTGAGCCCTCGGGGTCTGGGATCTCCATCCCATACAGGGCTGGGATCCACACCTCTGTGCCAGGATAGCACACCATCCCTGACAGAGAGGGGGAAGGAGAGTTAAAGGCTAAGCCAAGCTGCTCGAAGTCCTTCCAGGCTCGGAGTATCTCTTTCCCGACAGGCTACCCTGTGAAGATCATGTTTGTTTCCTTGGGGCACAAGCTAGCATGACAGGGAAGAAAAGATGACTCAGCAGTAAGAAGAACAAGTGAGAACTGAACGGCCTCGGGCCTTCTGGGAGGCTAAAAATGGTGGGCTGGGATGAGGGCTTGTGTTCTTGGGCCCCTTCTGTGTCTCAGAATTTGAGAGAAAGACTCCATATAAATGGTCTCTCATGTGGTCCTTCACCTTTATCAAGTTGCATGTTTTATCCTCATTTTAAAATGTGGCAGTGGCAGAGAGTATCAACTTGACCAGGACCAGTGTCTTCAAGCTCAAGTCAATTCTGACTTAAGAAACCCTAGTTCTTTCTTGGGAAGAAGGAAGACAGAGGGAAGCTTCTAGAAAGGGAGAGATAAGCTTCAGGAAGATGCCGCTCCTATTTCCTTTTCCCGATTTTCCTTGTATAAGCATTGTGGGGTGGGGAGTAGGAGGATTTGGCTAGATTCTCTTCCTGAGTTTATGAGTGGGGAATGGAAGATTGTTACAGGAAGTTGAGGATTTGATGATTTTAGGGCCAGCTCCGCAGCTAACCCGCTGGAGGACTGAGGCTGGGCAAGCCACTTAGCTCTCTGAACTTCAGGTCCTCATTATAAAACACTTGTGATAAAGCCCGCTGTGGTGTTTGATGTCCCTAGGAAATGATAAGAGGATGTGTACTCTGCACAAAGTATAAGATGGAATGGAGTTGGCAAAAGATTGGAAGACAGACACAGCCAAGCACTCCAGGGGACGGGGCAGAGAACCATGTCCCTTCTCTGTTCCATTGGTCACACACAGACATAAGCTGCAGTCTGTCCCTGAATGTATGAGCTGAGGTACATGCAAGTGCCAGCTTGTTCCGGGTCTGGGATTTCAGGCCTTGAGAGTTCCTGTCTGGGTCGGTACATACCCACCCTGCCACCATTGGCTTCGGTGTTGCGAGCTTCCTACAGCTGCCTGGCCAGCCTCCGAGCCTGCTGCAGGATGTGGTGTAGACTCAAGGCCAGTGCCTGTCTCACGTCCTTGATGGCAGCCTCCAGGGGTCCCTGTACCCTCCACCCTGGATGCTCCTGCCACCGCTGGAGCACTGTAACCACTCTTCTCTGAGCCACCAGCACATTGGCATCCAGCAGGGCCTGTGGCCCTCCTGCGCAGGGCAATGTCCTGCCCTCCTGTTGGGAAGCTCCTTGGAGCTGGACTGTCTTCCTGCTCAGTGGCTCCACAAAGGTGTCGCCAGGTAGCACAAGGTTCCCTGCAGCATCTCGCAGCCCTCCCAGTGCGCACACCTGGCCTGAAAGCAAGCATTCAGGAGGACAAAGTGAGAAAGGGACTGTGGGTACACAGGTAGGTGAGGGAGAGCGAGAGCAAGGGGTGTGAGGGAAAGTGAGCCCCAAGACGGTAGGAGCAGGGGACTGGAAGCGGTAGTGGCGGCAGGCTGTGCTGAAGCAAGCTCACCTTATTTCTCTTTTTCCTGCCCAGAGTCACCATAGTAGACGTGAGGCAGGAGAAGAGGCCGAGAAGCGGAGGGACGCTTGGGAGTCGTATGTGGAGGGGAGATTCTACGTGGGAAGGTGGGGTGGGGCAGCGTTTGCAGTTTGGAACATAGAGAGGACTCAATGAAAAGGAATCAGAAGCCAGGCCAGCCAAGGAGGAGAGTGCAGGACAGCACCAAGGGCTGTCAGGAGACCTGTGTCGCCATCCAATCCGACTCCAAGGATCGGTGAGATGCCTCCGGTGCCTGGGTCCTCCAGAGGCCCTCCTAGCTCAAGAGGGGCCAGTGTTTTGGTGAGAGGATTGCAGTACATTCCTCCAAGGGTGAGCCACTGCCTTGTTTGGGGGTGCAGGGTCACAGCTAGCACAGGCACCTCAATGCCTGTTACAGGATCCGTCATGAGGGCCCCTAGCTGGGATGTTCTTTGTGGCTGCAGAATAGGCAGGTCCGTGGCTGGTGGAGAACCTGTGTCAGAACAAGCTGGGTAGGGCACGTAGGGGAGGATGGTAGCTTCTGATGTTCGGATGCTACCTGGACAAAGAGATGGGGAGGTGTCAGTGCTCCTCGAAACAGCAGTGCCCTTCCTTGTGTGCAGATTAGGGCAGAGAGGGGCCGTGGCGCCTGCTTTCTTCCACTGGCCATCTCTTTGCAATCATGGGACCCTTTTCAGACACAAGGAGCTGAAGTGAGGAGGGTGAGAAAGTATTTACTGCTCTGTTGCCACCAACCCCCACTATCTAAGGACAAGGTCCTGCTTCCAAAGAGTCCTAAAGCCTCTTTCCAGGGAGTACATTCCTGAGGGCCTCAGGGAGCTCTGCTCCATATCTGAGGCCTCAAACGAGGAGGGGCAAACATCTCACCAGGATTAGAGTCAGTAGTAGGCACCAAGGTAGCGCTCAGCAGATCGTATCCCAGGTGTCCAGCTTCGGGCAGTACACGTCCAGTGTCAGGGTGGATAAAGTAGCCAGGAGGTATGGGCCCTGCGTGGCCACTGGCAGTAAGCATGGCGCATTTGGGGCCAGGGACCAGCAATCTAGTGACTGGATTCATTCTGATGTCATCAGCGCCCTCTTGAGGGTCTGCCAAGTCTAGGTCGGAAAGCAAGCAATCCACTGAGTCCTGGCTCCTAGAACAGGGCAGGCGGCTGGTGGTGGTGGTGGGAGCAGGGCTCAGCTGGTGAGAATCCCACCACACTGAGGCAGTGCTCCCCAGGACAGGGGTCTCATGCTTTGCTGAGGCCAGGGGAGGATTCCACATTTAGGACATGTTGTGTAATATCCTCAAATGTAGCCTGGTAGAGACCGGAAGGGCACAGATCCAGGGGATTGAGAGAGCTTCAGGGATTCCCGGAACTCGGCCTCCTTACCAGTCCTCTGGGGATATTTGGCAGCTGAGGCCAACATTTCTCAAACGTGGCCATTAGCTCAGTGTTTACCTCCAGGAAATGCTACCTTGGCTGCGAAGCTATAATTTATTTCTTTCCATTTCTGAGGTTCATCGTTTTAGGGGAGGGCCAGCTCCACTCTGCCCCATGTACCCCCTTTGTGCACGCATGAGGAACTTGGGGCAGAAGCTTTACAGGCCTTGTCACCCTGGTGACACAGAGAGGTTTCCAGGGGTGCTGGAAGGCTGTGGCTGAGTAGGGCTCACCTGGCCTCAGCAGCTCTGCCCCGGTGCCGGTGCCTAGGAAACCCCAGGCTTTTAGGCGGTGACCCTCCTGTAGCAAGGCCTGGGCCAGGTGGTCCAGCACGGCATCCATCTGGGAAACCACACTGCAGGGGCACAGGGTGGGGCCCATCAGGACTCAGGGGTGACGAGGGAGGGGAAGGAACGCTCTTGCGTGGCCAGTTCTGGGAGCTTCCCTACCATCACCTGTGCGCACTTTCCCTGGTTCATATCTTTCTAGTCCCAACCCAGGTAACTGGGTACCCACTCTTGATGGCTCTGCCCATCTGGAGAGGACATCTGTGGCCTGGAGCCTGCCTGTGTCTTCAGCAGCCTCTTGGCCTCCGTCAGTGCTGAGCTGAAGGTGGCCCACTGCTCCTGCCTGGCCCGGAGGTCTTGGTGTAGGACCTGCAGCTGATGGCGGAGGCTTGCTGTGTACTCAGCCACCAGCTGTGCCCTCCGCCTGGCCTCTTCCTCTGCTGCTCTAGAAGCAGCCTCAGCAACCTGGGTCAGAGAAAACCCCACCTTTTTACCTGAAGTGGCTGTAGCCATCTGGACAGTAGTCCCTGGGACATGACACCCAGCTTCCCCTGGGAAAGCCTGAGTATTCTAGGGGAGAGTAGCTCAGCAGTGCCATCAAGAGGGAGAAGAATTCCCAGGAATGGTGGCGAGGCTGTAGCTTAAGCCCTGGGCCTAAAGAGATGGAACAGAGGTGTGCTGGGAGGCCGTGCTAAGGAAGGGGGCTACTCTGGGTTCTGAGCACAGCACCAGATGAGAGGGTTAGAGCAAAGCCAACCTCTCGCTGTCCCTTCTGTGGGCGCGCCAGGTGCTGGGTAGTGGAGGCTGTGCTTCCATGCTGCACGCTCCACAGCTGCCTCAGGGACCGGGTCTCATCCAGAAGTTTGAGGTAGAAGAGTTTGAGCTACGAGAGAGGTGGATTTAGCTTGAGACCTCTGTATTGGAGTCACCTAGCCTTTTACTCCTGGGATTGCAGTGCCCCCTACTGCTGATAGCTGGGGAGAGTCCAGAGAGCTTTGGAAGGAATAGAAAAAGACTGTCTAGAGTCCCAAGGCAGACGTTCCAAGGGAGCCTCGGACCCAGTTCTGCTGCTTGGACTTCTAGTGTATTTTCTTTGTTTCCAGTGCTTGTCACATACTGGCATGAATGTGCTCATGCAGGTGGGCTACCAAACACCAGGGACAGAAATTGAGGCCCCTCGAGAGGTGGCCTTAGTAGATTTCCTACCACTAGGTGGAGGCCCTACGTCTCCTAAGGTCAGTTCTCAATTTAACCTGAAATCTCCTGTATCCTTGCCCATAGACTTTCCCTTTCCTGATTCCTTATTGACCAAAGATTTCTTTAGGCTCCGTGTCCCAAAACCACCTCTTCCAGAGAAGAACTTCATGCCTAGCCCTGCTTATTTCCCCAGCCTTGTCTGGAAGCAAGGTTTGCTATTTACCTCCTCCTTGTTCTGGCTGAGTTTGGTCGTCACTGTCAGAGACTGCCGGAGCAGGATCTCAAAGAAGGCTTCTGTGTCAAACCACTCCAGGTCTACCTGCTTCTCAGCCTCCCAGCTCCCACCTGTGGAGGGATGGAAACGGGATTAGCCTTCCTCAACACACAGCTCCTCAGCCCTCCAGTAGTGTGTGCCTAGTCATGGCCTGGCCCTTGGAGCAGCGGCATTTGCACTGCGTAGAAGTTTGTTAGAGATGCAGAGTTGCAGGCCATATCCCAGGACAGTCGCAGACCATATCTAAGTCCCCCAGGAAATTCATACGCAGTGAAAGTTCTAGAAAAACAAGCTAATTGTGGTGCTGCTCTCTGAGAACCGTGCTTTGAGAAGCAAGGGTAGACTGCAAAAGCGCCAGCATGACCTACACTACTGTCTACAATGACTTAGTCCTCTAGCTGGTAGCAAGTTTCCTAACTTGGACACTCTATACATGGCTTTGTTATTTTCCTTTGGAAACTCTGTGTTTAGACATTTCCTCCTTCTCCTTCATTGTGTATGAGTGTCTGATAGCATCTGCCTATAATAGCCATTCAATAAATACATATTGAACACGCAAGTGAATGAATAAAGAGGAACGAATAATGAATAGTTCAGGAAGATAACAAGTGAAGCAGAAACTGGCCAGCCAGATTTGGGGGGCACCTGTAGGATGCTGGTCCAGCTTGTCACTCACCATGACCTCCCTCATCTGTGGGAGCATCAGAATCTTGTTGAGACTGGCCTCTCCTCACTGACATCACCCCAGTTCCTGGGGATGCGTATGCCTCAAAGTTGTACCCTTGCTGGTGGTCCCTGTAGGTGGGATGGGGGGCAGCCTTCCAAGCCCAGCTGAGGCTGTGACACTGAAACTACAGGGTACAGAATGGGGTCACAGAAAAGAAATGGAGCTGAGGGGGAGTGTCCTTTCTGAATGGGCTACAGAATGCCTCGTTCTCTCAGCTCAGGCTCTTGCAAAGGCTGAGTTCTCTGTGGCTTGGCCTCTCCAAGCCATCTCTGTCCCTCACCCTGTTGCTCCAGTGTAAGGACAGATCTCCCCAGGCACCTTTAGTTGCTCAAAATTCTTACTGTCTGGAGTATAAAGGGCACACTTTTCAGTAGAGCTCATGAGACTGTCCACACTTTAGGGTAGAGGGACAAACTGTATAAGCCTTAACCTTGTCTGCACACCTGAAGCTCCAGGTTTGATTTCCTGAGCAGGTGCCTGGTGTCCCATGCTTCTGCGACTTTGCCATAATACAGTCACCTCTGAGGATCAGCAGGGACTGATTCCAGGACTCCGTGGATCTCAAATGCTATGGAAGCTTGAGTTTCTTAGGTAATTTGGACATATTATTTGTCTATAATGGATGCTCATATTGCCGTATTCTTAAACCACCTCTAGATTACTTATACTACCTAATTCCATGGATATATTATATAAAGAGTTGCTATACCATGTTTTATAGGCAACCATGACAGGATAGGAATTCTATACATGTTCAGTATAAAGGTATATTTTCCTAATGTTTTTGATCTGTGGTTGACTGAATTCATGGATGAGGAACTTGTGGACATGGGGGCGCCAACTGTACCCTTGTTTTCTATCCCTAATTCTCCTCCCATCTCACCAACTCTCTTGTTAGCACAGAAACCATGTTCTTACATGTCTCTGGCTTCAGGCTTCATTCAGGGATCAACTCTTCTGGAAAGGCTATCTTGACTGTTCTGGAGAAAGATCCGTTGGCCTTTGTGCGGCCGGGGCCCCTGGGGGCACCCCCGCTGCAGTGCCATTGTACTTGCTGACATTTCCTTCCTGATCTGCAGTCTTCCAACTGAAGTTTGAGCTCTGGGGCTTAAGCCAGCACCTTCCTCCTCTCTGCATCTTAGCAGCCATTAGAGTGCCTACTGCAGCCCGACACGGAAAGTCTCACAGGGAGGGAACTGGAAAGATCATCTTGTGTCGTAATGACAGGGTCATTTGACTCACCAACAAAAGCAGGCAGAGTCCCAAGAGCAGCACAATCTCCCCCAGGACTTCTGGCCAGGAAGACCTCTTCAGGGGGCTGGGGAACTTGGCGATGCCAGTCTGGATGAGATACCTGGGCGTTGTGGAGGCAAAGGGCCCGTCCCCAAAGCATTGGCCCCCAGGCGGAAGAGTGCGGAGGTACTGGGTGGAAAGAAGTCTGTTGAGTCTTTGTCTCCCTGTCTGTCAGAGACTGATCAGAGGACAGAGGGGCAACGCAGGACTGTCAACACTAGTCGGACTAGATTGTTGTGTACACCTGGGGCAACGGGGCGGGAGGAGGTAGGTTTTATGCCAATTTATAGGAAGAGCTGACTGTACATTCCAGGGCGAGCTCAGTACAGTGTCTTGGATGACACTCTATAGGCCAAGATATTAGGTCCCTTGTGTGACATAGACATGGTGTCTAGATCAGCAGAGCATAATGTATAGGTCTCAGAGATAAATAATTATGTAGGTGGTCTTGGGATGTGTGCCGTGAGGATGGAAGAGGGATGGGGAGGGGAAGATGATGCGGAGGGCTTGTGAGACCCTGGGGTCCCACGCCCTTCTTTGCTACTGATGTCCTTCACTGCATGCTTGACTGTCTGTCCTCATGGGCCTCTTCGCAATCACTTGTTGGGCTGCTATAGGGGGAAGCTTGATGTCCCCAGAATCATCTTTAGGAACGTGACACCCTGAAACTTAGGTGGAAGCATCTAGGGTGTGTATTTTCCTGGAGAATTGAAGTGGTTGTGATGTAAATTTTTTTCTTTAAAGAGGAAGAACTGGGGTAAGGTCTTGAGTGAAGCAAACTGTCAGAAACAAACCATTTTCCGATGCCGGTTGCTGCTCAGATGGAAAATATAGACCCCAGGCATCTGGAACTGCTGCAGAAAGAGGTGAGGGCCTTGCTCAGACAGTGGAGATCCCTCAGCCAAGGCCCGAAAGCGTCCCCAGTCAAACTGCTCTAGCGTGTTGTAGAAGTGGCCCCTAGGGTTAGAGAGCAGAGAGTATGCTGCATGTTAGAGGTGTTGGTGCATGTGGGAGCTCCCACGGTGGCAGGCTGTGGCTGTGGACACTCACATGTCATATTCAGGGTAATGTTCACGAGTCACTATGAAGGCCACTGTATCATTGGTTTGGAGGCAGACTGTGGGGTTTCGGATGCCTGGCTCTGGAGGTGACAGATCCTCAGCGTGGGTGGAGTTGAGGTCCAGGGACCAGTGGGAGGCCAGCTGTCCTTCCTCCAGCTTTCCTAGGGAAGATTCAAAGCATGAAGGAGAGCAGCTGTTTTCAGACAGCTTTTAGTTGGGTCTTGGGAAGAGTGAAGGAGGGGAAGAAGGGCAAACAGGGAGGCTCTGATGGTCACCTGGACCCTTGTCTGGATGCCTGACGGTGTTGCGGGGCAAGCTCAGAGTCTGAAGAAGCTCATGTGCTGGTCTGCTCAGCCCCAAGAAGCCAAGTTCTAGAACAAGACAGGAATCTCCTTGTCCTTATAGGGACTAGTATGAGAGTTTCCCTAGAACATAGACACAACTTCAAGATGTTCAGATTTAATTTTCTCTTGGCAGGATTCAGGTCTTTAAAAAGTGAAGGGTCAGAATTCATAGGCAGTTCTCAAGCAGGCCTCCTAGGAGCAGGTAGTGCACCCGACCCCCACTTTTGCTCAAGGCAAAGCTTGCGCCAAGGGAAGGAAAACGCTTGCCTAAGTGTGGGCCTGAGCTAAGGCCTCCTTCTGTCCAGCTCCCTTACCATCTACCTTGACCACATACAGAGGGACAGACTTCTGCCCTTGGTCCGAGTTGCAGGGATGGCCCACAGCACGCGGCGAAGAAGGCCTATCCAGGAGGTCAAGGACCTAGAAATGCGGGTGAGTGGGCAGCGTCATGCCACTTCTCAAGCCACCATGAGTGACACACTTGCTGTCAAGTGGGAAGGACACAGGGGCTCATTCCCTGAGCCCTGTATGACGGGACAGAGGGGAGGTGGCAGTACAAACAGTTCAGGGAATTCCACGCGGCAAAAGCTGCCTGGAATATGATCTCTTAAACAGCATCCCTCCTCTTTAATGAACAAAATGACCTCTACCTCAGTTTTATAGAATTTTATGAAATGAATCTAAGTTGACAAGGGGTTCTTTTCCCTGGCTCTGGAGCCCCATGTAGGAGAGGAAGTGACAGTGATGTAGGCCACAAGCAGTGGCTCCTGGCCCCATACATAATCATGCCCCGTGTATTCTATCTAGGGAGGCAGAAGCCACAGGTTGTGGGTCTGAACCTCATGGCACTGTACCTGGATCCCAGTTCCTTTAGTGAAGGAAATCTGTGGGGTGCCATCAGGGCAGCTGATTCTCAGAACATCTTTCTGTTCTTTTGGGCACAGGGGTCCACACACATCACTTGAGTATTGTCCCCAGCACAGGCAGAGCCCTAGGTGTGGGTCATAGCCATGGGCATCTTCCGGTGTAGCACACACCTACACAAAGATTCACACTTAGTGGGACTACCTCTCTGAGGGAGGTTCCCCCTAACTGTCTTTAGTGCCTAGGATCTACTTCAGAGTGAGGATAGCAAGGGGTCAGTGGAGCAAGTCCAATGCTTGGGAAGTTAGGCTTTTGCCTGGAAGGGTAGAAGGCAAGGGTGTAATCCGGGGAAGCCACCTACCTCATGGGCACAGTGGTCACCCCATTGATCTTCAGTTAAACAGAGCCCCTCCTGGTTCCAGGTGGCCCCATCTTTGCACATTTCATGTTCCCGTTGGACACAACCCAGGGGCTTGCCAGTGTCTTGGTGGCCCGGGAGGCAGGGGCACCGGCTATCACTGGGCTGTGAGAAGAGTGCTGTGGTTGGCTGATTGGCCCTTGGTGGGATTGAATCACACACAACCTTGTGGCTGTGACCTTGCCTGAGCTGGGCCAGGAGAGAAGGTCAGGGGAGGGCAGGTGAGCGGTAGGGAGGGCTGGAGAGAGTTTATTATGCGGGAGTGGTGCTGGCAGGTGCTGGTAAGGGTCCAGTGGGTGACATTATTTCAGTCCAAGAGATAAAGGAAAGCTCCACATGCACAATTGTCAGCTTACTGGGTAAGTTCAAATTAGGAGGTGTGTTACAGGAATGGTCAGGAGTAACGTGAAGTTTGCCTTTTCCTCTAAAGAGGGCAGCTAGCTTTCACAAATAAAAAACATGGGATAACCAGCTAAGTTAGTTGACTTTCATATGTACAGTAAATACTTCAAGTGTTCAGTGCTGGAAAAGAATATCCATGATGTACCTGAACTCCAAGGTTAATAGAAAGCCTTAGTCTGGTAGCTTGGACCCTAGAGTTAACACTGATCAAGTTACAGCTGAGCTGAATTGGACTCAGACTCAAAGAAGTCTGGGAAATGCAACCTGGCTCTTGGGGTCCTGCTGCCAGGAGCATACCTGGAACACTCGCCCCAGGCCATGGCAGATACAGGTGTCCTTGCCCTTCTCCGGCTGGCCAGCCTCTGAGCCACAGGGGAAACAAGCGTCCTGGCCAGACCAGGGATTGAAGAACCCAGGAGGGCAGAGGTCACAGAAGGAGACATTGTGGTGACCCGCTCGAGAGAGGAAAGTTCCAGGAGGACAAGGAGCTGGTGGGAAGCTGGAGCAGAGCTGGCCTGTGGTGACAGCCAAGCAGAAATTAGGGCTGAGAGTGGGCTTGGCCTTCAGGTGCTGCAGGTCCTTCTCATTCCCTGGAGGGCCCAGGAAGAATTCTCTTCCCTCACCAGGGGGTCTCTCCTCCCCTTCCCCTTCCTGTTTCAGAAAGCCAGCAGCTCCCCTCTGCTGTTTTTCTGTTCCTTTCTGGGATGCAACTTCATTCCAGCCCCTACCTTCCGCGCATTCTGGTGGGTCCAGCCCTCTTGCACAAGGTGTCTCATCCCCGCAGCCCTGACGGTTCTCTGTGAGCAGGCAAGTGGCACTCTGGAGGACAAAACAGAAGAGAGATGTACAGGCCCATTTGCCTGCGATGTTCCCACAGGGACGGACTCTAGCCTTCGGGGCAAGAATAATGTTGGCAGGGACAGCAGCAGACATAGTGGCGGGAGGAGGACAGGATGAGAGGCACCTGGCACCTGTGAGCACAGCTGTGGGAAGGGAGGCACTGTGATAGTGTCGCAGAAGGCAAGATAAGGATGGTACACTAGGGGAGAGAGGGAGAGAGAGAGAGAGAGAGAGAGAGAGAGAGAGAGAGAGAGAGAGTCTCCAGTAGCTTCTGCTGTTGCTCGCTGCAGCTCCAGGAAGCACTCCCTGAATATTTCATGACAGTGAAACCTGAGATCTAGGCCTTCTGGGTAGCCATGCTAGCGCTCTCATGTTCATTCACCTCCCTCTATATTCCATTTCATTTCTAAAGCAGCTAGCGGTAGGACATCTGCACACTCTGGACTGAAGAACTCAGTCCCAAGGTCTGAACTTCACTGCAGCACTCCATGCAAGTCTCTATCCATTGGCTGATGGGTCTGCAATGGAAGATTGAAGTGTCTGTGATAGACACTGAAGAGTATGTGACGATAGCGAAAGATCCAAGCTGGAGGCTGAAGAGTCTGCACTGCAGGCCAGATGATGAAGTCTAGGGTGAATGCAAAGATTGAAGCTTCTCCAAGGAAGTAAAGTCTTGACTCCTGCCTCAGCCCTTTAAAAAGTCTCTTTGTGCTCAGTCATTCTGAGGTGGGCCCATTGTGCCCTAGGGTGGAACCAATCATATCCTAATGGGCCCTTGATGCTGCTCTAGGGAGGAGCAAATCATATTGTAGGCAGGCCCTGGTCATGTTCCAGGAAGGAATCAATTGTACCCCAGGACACTGAGTCATCTAACCAAGTAGACACAATGTATCAACCACTACATATACCTACACAGAGATACGTTATGGTAAAATTTTCAAAAATCAAACACACAGAGACAATACTAAATGTACCAGGAAGAAAGCATAAGGAACTTGTTTTGATAACTGTCAAGACTAATTTTTCATTATAGACCTTCTTACTCTCCAATTGTCGGTCTGTTAACTTACATTCTCAACCCTCCAGCAGAAAAGCTTTGTGATACTATTATTCTATAACATAGATACTGGGCTTATCATCACTGGCTTTCTGAGTATCAAATACCTTTGACTTAGCTTGTAAATGATATTTTCTGACCATCATTGATATTCTAATAATAGCCAATATTTTGGCCCTAGTCCTTCAAGGTCAATAAAGAGCCAGGATATAAGAGAACCTGTGCTGTAATATCCTATAACTCAGAGGTGTCCCAAATTTCCTGGTCTAGGAGATTATGGGACCTCAGAGGAAAGGGATGAATGAACTGCAGTGCGTCTAAGGAGAGTCACCCAGAGAAAAACA
>PVJA010028309.1:0-27729 GCA_004027025.1 Myocastor coypus | reverse complement strand
AAAAAAAAAAAAAAAAAAAAAAAAAAAAAAAAAAAAAAAAAAAAAAAAAAAAAAAAAAAAAAAAAAAAAAAAAAAAAAAAAAAAAAAAAAAAAAAAAAAAAAAAAAAAAAAAAAAAGAAAGCTATAAAAAGAAAGAGAAAAAAAATTAATGTTTATTTAAAGTGTTAATGTTTAACTGTTTGATCAATCTTATACACTGATTATTAATTTAAACTGATTCGATGATGAAAATATGTAATATAAAATCATCATGTAATATGTAATATTACATGATGAAAATATGTAATATAAAATTAAAAATTAAAAAAAAGAAAAAGAGGCCCGGCGGGATGGCTCAGTGGTCTAAAGCGCCTGCTTAGGGAAGCTTGGGCGGCTTCAGGGACCGCGGTTCGATTCCCGGCACCACATGCTGTGCCAGCCCTGCCCTCGGGGCGGGCTGAGCCGGCCATAAAAAAATGAGTGAATAAACAAACAAACAAAGGTTCTGAAACAAGAATAAAAAAATAAGTAAAAAAAAAAAAAAAAAGAAAAAGAAAGCTATAAAGTAGTCAATTTAAACTCATCATCACCTAGAAAAGGATGGAATATTCATGCTTTGTGAAAAAGACTTTGTGGTAACTATGTTAAAATGGATAATATGCATATATAGATATATGTAATAATAAATAATTATGTGCAGTGGCTGTAACCACAAATCAAAGAACTATTTAGATGCATATAACCTAAAAACTTTTTGTATAATTCTCTGCATTTATTCCTAAGAATATAGTAACTTCTAAGTTAGGAATACATATATATAGTCTATAGGAATTATCCTAGAAATAAATATTATTTAAAAATTAGATAATAGATTTTCTCAGTGAGCAAAATTGCTGTAAAACTTAATTTCTAGGTATAAGGCATGTTTTTCATTCAGTAATTAGATTAACTTTTATTCTTTTAGGGAAGGGTCTACAGGGTGTTCAGGATCTCACTACTAGATCAGACTCATAGTGATCCACCTGCTTATAGCCTCCCAAGAACTGGGATTACAGGTGTATGCCATGGGCCCAGTCTCAATTGCCATCTCAGCATGCCCCGGGAGTGGGGCCAGCACAGCAGGCCTGGGGATCAAACCCCTGGCCCCTGTGCCTGCTTGCGGGTGCTTTAATCTGCTAAGCTATTTGGCCTGCGGTTAGATTAACTTATTTATTTATTTTTAAATTTTATTTATTTATTTTTCTTGTTTCAGAACTTTTATTTATTTTTATGGCTGGCTCAGCCTGCCCTGAGGGCAGGGCTGGCACAGCATGTGGTGCCTGGGATTGAACCAAGGTCCCTGAAGCACCTGCAGGTGCTTTAGACCACTGAGCCAACCTGCCAGGCCCCTAGATTAACTTTTGAATGTGGTCATGTTCTAAAAATTCACTTATAAGTTGTTTGATTAGAATTTGGGCCACATTTTCTTCTACAAGTACTATAAATATGGTTAATTTTTGTTTCTGTTGCTCTATGTCATTTAAGAAGTGCAATCATTAAATACTGTGTATTTTGTCCCAGAAGCTGAGTGCTCTGCATTGAAAACTGCAACAATCTGCATCAGCATGAAAAAGGGATTGGCTCTAGGAACTGAAGCCCCGTGTCAACATGATTCATTTGTTTGTTACAGGAAAACTGTTTCTAGGAAAGATAAGACTCTAAACCAATAAATAATTTCATTGTTTGTCCCAGGAAATACCTATATATTCCCTTATCTCAGACAAGCCTCTTCTCACCTTGGCTGAGAGCTCACTTATCAAGCAACAGTTTACTTATCAAGACGTCTTTGCTTCAAGTCCCTTGCTGTGTACACTAATCTTAGACAATGCTGTCACAGATTGTTTGCAAAACCCAGTCTGTTCTCTACAACTGAGCCGACACTCCCATGCCATCCACAGCACCTCAACTGCTGCCTTCAGAGACACCGTCAAGACTGTCAGTGCTGTGCTCTGTGACTGCGGAGTTGCAGGAAGTGTAGCACCATGTTAACAGGAAGACATACTGAGAGAGTTCAGTATCATAATCTACTTAACCGCTGAACTTTCTGGAGGTTGGAAAGTGTGGGGCTTCCCGTGTCCTTCCTGGTAGGGAGCAGAAAGGCACACAAATGAATCCACTTATGCAAGCTCTTTTATTGTGTCCCTCATTCATGAGAGTGGAGTCATGATAGCTTTAAAATCTTTTTTTTTTGGCAGCACCAGGGATCAAACTTGGGACCTTGTGCTTGCTGAGCTATCTTCCCAGCACAGCGTCTTTTAAAAGGCCCTACTTCCTGACACTGTTCCATTGTGGATTAAGTTTCCAGCACATGAGTCTTGGGTAGGATAGAAATATGCAAACCATAGCTGTTCACCCCAGCTCTCCAAGATTCATGTACTTTTCACTTACAAAGTGTACTTATTTTACCTCAGTAATGCCGGGTTAAAAGTTTTAACTTGTTCCAGCAGCACTATTACCTCTAGTTACAAGCTTATGAAATCAAATGAATTACGTGCTTCCAAAACAAATGTGAGACAGGCATGGGACAGGCATTCCTATCACAAAAGAGAGAAACAGAAAAAGAAAAGGGTAACAGGGCCAAAATAAGTGCAAAAACCAAGAGAATAAACAACTCTTAAGGCTTGAGCATAGTCACCTGTGATTTTATGTCGTGTTGCCTGCACACAGCGGGATAACTGGGGCTCCAAGTCTTTAGGAAGCTATACTGTGGCTCTGATGCACAGAAACTGCAAGACAGCAGCATGTCTGGGTCATGTTCCTTGACAGACTCTGCAGTGCTGAGATCTCAGAGCATTCTGGTTCCACTACCTTTCTTGCTGGACCTCACTGAGGTATCCCTAATCCTGCACTCTGCTCAGAATTGCCATCAGAATTCCCTCTGTTGGTTCAGATTCTGCAGCAGGCCTCCTACGGAACCACTTATGATTGAGGTTTCCCTACAAATCCCCCTTCTTCACACCCCCACCAGAATCATACTCCATGTTCTATTCAACACAAGATTTTCCATTATGTATTTCAAAACTGTTCCATTGTCTACCCATTACCCAGTTCCAAAATTCCTTCAACAAAAGTATATTTGAGCTTGGGATATAGCTCAGTGGCATAGCGCCTGCCTGGCAAGTGTGAGGTCCTGAGTTTGATTCCTAGTTCAAAAGCAAAAAACCCCAATAAACACTTATGTGCCAGGGCCCCAGGCAATTTAGACCACAAATATATTCCTTCACAATTCTGAAGTCTGAAAAGTCCAACATGAAGGTGCTGATATCTAGCATGGGCAGCTGTACTGCATCCTTACACGGTGGGAAGCAGCAGAGGGAATGAAGGAACCCACTCTAACAAGCTTCCGGTAGCACTACAGCATTCATGAGGCTGGAGCATCCACAACCTGAATACTTTTCAACGGCATGACTGTCCACCACTGTTGCATTGGGATTAAGTTGCTAACACCTGAATTTTGGAGATGAAGACATTGAAATTATGCCAATAACCTGTGAGTAAATTCCTTTTCTTCAAAAAGCAGACGTGAAAATGGAGGCACACTGAACAGTTAAATGACTTACCCAGGGATACAAAAGAAACCTGAAAATCTAACATCTGAAATGCTCCAAATCCAATACATTTTGTACAGTGACCTGAGGGTACATGGGGTAAATGTCATACTGCACAACTTTATTTCACGTACATGGGCATTAAAAATACTGACTATAATTACCTTCAGGCTATGTGTAAGATATATATGAATTTGTGTTTAGGTTTGGGTCCTGTACATAAGACATCTTATGTATATGGAAATATTCCAAAATTTGAAAACAATAATGTACAAAGTCTAGCCACAAGCAGTTCAAAGAATATTCAGTATTCACTATATAAGAATATTCAATATATTCATTATAAGATATTCAAGATATTATTATTGCCCATCTCTCTTTGTCTAAAGGACACTCTGAGAATTTCTGTATTCTCACCCTCTGAGCTGTGAGCCTGACTGCTATAATTAGTACAGCATTACTTGGTTGCAACCAAACTGCATGCATATATGCACCAGAATCATGGACAAATTCTGTGATCAGAATGGTGGAAAGAATTAAGTTCAGGAACCGATGCAGCACTGCCGTTTGACTGTCTGACAAGACTCTGAACTCTTTTGAGTACAAAAACAAAGTTTGACTACATACTGACAATGTCTATTGTATCTGACACATGACAGGTATTCCAAAAATGTTCAAAAACAAATGCTGAGTGAAACTCCAGTTTACAAGTGAGGCTCTGATATACTAAGGACTTTGCTTTAGCTCATACAGGTAACTGGTAGACCTGGTGCTCCTGTCTTTGCACCACATTTTTCAAGAGTAGACTAGTTCTGAAAGGACAATTTTATGAGATGGAAGTGTGCAAACCGTGCCATGGGAATTCATGTGTACAAAGCTGCAGTGATGTTTAAACATACTGTCTCAGGTGAGATCATACAGATTATCTCATATCAATTAAATGCCTGAGTCATACATTAACATATTGATAAAAGAAACATTGGTAGATATGAGAAAAAACATTACTGAATATAATCCCTGGTATATTTTTAAAACAGAGTAGTTAATATAAAGTTACTTTGGTAATGAAAGAGTGAAAGGGTTATGATTCTTTATACTACGGTGTTTGGCACATGCTTGTCTTTATATAATAAGAAATGAATGCTACATAAATATTTAGGTATAGAGAAGGCCTTTTAAACTTCACCTACGTAAAGTTACAAATGGAACCCAAAGCAGCTGGCAAGGTTTCTTGCTCCTTTCTAGACAAGTACTCATACAGCAAACAATATAAAGACATAGAAGAACAGTATGCTATAAGAAAAAGGCAATCCTGCACAAAATAATGAACACGTGGTAAACCTGGGAAGGATTCTCAGCCAACCAGTATGACAAATTAACCTGTAGGGTTTACATTTTTTTTTTTATTCTTATCATTTTCAATTGCTGCAACTACCTGCCAAAACCATTAAGAGCAGATGGTGAACCATACACCTGACACCTTATGCTCACAAAAATTGGAAGCTGCTGACCTTAGCATTGTTGAATGTAGGAGAACCAAATACAACCTTCCTTCCAACATGATGCAGTGGAAAACAACACTATGAAGTATTTTTGCTCAAAAATAAGGCAAAAAATAGAAATGTATGTTTAATTAAGTTACACAGCACTGATACAGAAGACTTTCTGAGCCAATCACAGTTATGTGATTTAAAACAACTATAGATCTTATGAAGGCAAAAACATGTTGACTACTAGGAATATTGATAGTTACTAAGGTGTTTATGACAAGTAATGAACTGACTGAAATTTACTCTAAAACTTTGAAGAAGTAGGCTTGGGTGCTGAGTATGTGTGCGAACTCACATATACAGATGAAACACAATCAGGTAAATGCTGATAACTGTTAAGTTTGTGATGAATATACAGGGAATTCTTAAAATCTCTTTTCCATTTACTGGATATGTTTAAAATGTTACAGAACACAAAGATTAAAAATGGTTTATTTTCCCAACATGCTAGCTATACATAGTATCTTATCATTCATATATATAATGGCTGCAAGCCCAAGTATAGTCAAAAGCAAAACAATTATTCTCATCTAGAGACAGACTGTACAACTCTGTGGTGCTGCTACTGTTTCTTCTAGAGATTCCTAGACTTTCTGCTAAGTATCAAGAACCTTTATCTCACCTGTCCGTTTCTTCTATGTACATGAACAACCTCAAGTTTCCTGCTAATCAAACGGATTGTTCCACACTGGCAAGGTGCTGCCTCTTTCCATTCAATCTTGCTTTGCATGGATTGGCTTTTTTCAGAGCACAATGTAATTTCATTAAGTGCCAACTCACTAGTTTATTTTATTCTACTGCTATTCTATTCTATTCTATTCTATTCTATTCTATTCTATTCTATTCTATTCTATTCTATTCTATTCTATTTTATTTTATTTTTTTGTCTTTTTGAGACAGGGTCTCGCTATGCTGTTGAGGCTGGCCTTGAGCTCACTTTTGTAGCCCAGGCTGGTCTCGAACTCGCACCAATCCTCCTGCCTCAGCCTCCCGAGTGCTGGGATTACAGGCATGAGCCACCACGCCCGGCCTCTCTAGTTTATTTTAGTAAGATACACAGCTCCAAGAATCCTTAAAATGAACATCACTTTTAAGTTGAATATTTCTTCAATCGAATAGAACATTATATCATGAAACTTAGAATAAAATATAGTGCAGAATGAGCTTTACATTAGGCATGTTTTGTAAGTGGCCCGGCTCATGGCAGTGCTTCTTTACATGTGGGCCTTTCCTTTATGGTAACACAAAACCCCTTTCCAAATGTGGAAGAAAGTGCAAATGTTGTCAGCATTTGACTGCATCTAAACTTGTACTTTCATTTTTTTCACACAGAAGTAAAACTTGGGCATGTAGCAAGATTTAAGGCTCACAAATACTGGACAAGTATAAACTCTCAGATCACAGTATCTTACTAAGATACTCAGGAATGTAGGTTATGGTTTGTATCTAGTTGTCCCCCCAAAGCCTCATGCCATCATGGTATGGGCTTATAGACTCTGATTAATTTATGATCCAGTGCTGCGGTTACAGGTATGAGTGCTGCTGGGATTATGAGAGTGAGCCCCACACCTGGCCTGGGGCAGAAAGCCTGAATGCAACGTTAAGAGAGACAGACTTGCTCTCTGTAGCCATTGTTGCTGCTGCTCCTCCCATTTGCTCTTGCTGTTTTCTGCTGCCACAAGCTGCTGCCCCTGTTACTTGCCACCCTGCCTTGGAGCTGGGTATGGACTGAAAATTCCACTAACTGTGAGCTAAATAAATCTTTCCTTCCTTCATTTTGGGTGCTGGATATTTTGTCCCAGTAAGGAGAGAAGAGTAATTGAGATAGTAGGTCAACACACTTATTTTTTCACAAATTCCTATTATTGTTATAATTATTATTATTATTACTACCACTACTACTACTACTACTACTACTACAGAGTTTTACTACATAGTTTAGGCTGGCATTGAACTTTCAGCTGTTCCCCTGCTTCAGCCTCCCAAGTGCTGGGATTATAGATGTACACCACCATGCCCAGCTATAAGTTCCCATTAGTATATACTTTGGCAATAGAAAAATAAATTATGGTCTTTTGTTGCTGGGCTTTATTACTTAAAATACATAGCAATTATTAAAATACATAAAAGCACACAAATGTTTAGAAAAATATTTTAGTAACAAGTCCCATAAACAACTACTAATCTACTTTAATTGAAATCATTGCTGCTTCTTCAGAGCAACAACCGCGTAACATCTGGGAGATTTCACAGGATCGAACAACTTCACAAGCGCAGACCATGCAACATTGTCCTGAAAATTGATAGGCAATTCAGAAATGCAACCATTTGTTGAAGAAGAAAAGCATACATGAGTCAGATTATATGCCACCATAGAATAACTACTTAAAAAACACACTATAAAAAAGAATCCTATTTTTTCTTGAATAAAATTAGCATTTATAATTTTACCTTCAAGAAATTAGGCTAAGAAAGCAAACATGAACACATAGATTGAATTACGGGGCATTCATTGCTATGATTATGAAAATCTGTACATGGTCAATATCAAATGGGTATTAATTAATCTTATGATGAAACATTAATCATTTTGTGTAAGATGGGAGAAATATACATAACCTAAATTACATACAAAACTGCATTTATAATTTTATTCCAGTTTTAAAGAATAAACTGCACATACATATACAAGCAAAATTTTTCTCCATGACAGCATCATTAGGAAATAGATCAGGTACTTAATAGTGCTGATAGATGGGATTATAATTACTTCTGATTTTTTATATTTTTATCTTAGATTTCTAAAATAGGTATGCAATATTAAAAATTAGTTCTATGCTTTGTTTTATCACAAAGATCTATAAATATGTGTGCATACTGTCTTGCCTAACTATTGTGTTTAGAGCAACAGAAATATTTTTGAGAAACAAAGAGAGTCCCCATTACTACCGAATGTCACTAACAACTTGGGAATTAAAATTGTCTGGTGACTTGGACAATTAGGAACTTAACCATCATTTACATACTATTAAAAATTGCCTTTCTCCACGACAATACAACTAGAACAAAGTCATATTAATTAAAATCCATTTGTCCAAGAAGTCTGTTGGTAAGTGCAAGGTAGTTTTTCTACATGGTAAAATTGTTAAAAAAGAGTATAGAGTGGAAACATGAGGCTGAGTCTTCGAATGGGTTTCAGTAGCTCACAATGATTTATTTTCACCAAAGCCCAGTAAAATATGAAAAATATATTTTCCCTGAAGGTAATTTACAATATAGAATTTGATTATTTAACATAAATAAAACAAGATTGTAAAATAGTAGAAATAATTTTCACTGATTAGAAAGATGTTTCTATAGTGTAAATGATGTATGGTCAAAACTCCAAAAGTATATTAAAAGGTAAAGTTTTACACAAGGAAATGTATATACAAGGCTTTTTATTCATTTTTATTTGCAATGCCTTTTATATCCAGCTTTTATTAACTTTGGGCATGCAATGTCTTTAACTTTGGCTCTAGTGTGTCATATATTGTGCTTTGTGTTCACTGCCTATGTATAATAATTACCATATAATTATAAAAACATACATTTTATCATAGTTTTCTTAAGGATAATGTTTAATATATGTCTAATAATGAGATAGAATGAATATGTAGACTAAAAATATAAGAAAAATTATTTTGACTAGTTTTATGTGAAATAATTTATACTAGATATGACTGCGCTAGCATTACTATAGTTAATATAAATATTTATTATTCATTTAAAAGTCACACAATTTACCTGCTCTTTAAGGTAGCAAAGTCGATCCAGCAGAATCAATGTCTCTATGCAAGGAGCCAAAACAACTTTTAACTAAAAGAATAAGACAAGATAGTGGTCCTTAAAAAATAGCTTATTTCCTTAACACTCATGGCTTAAGAAAATGCTATAGCAGTTCCCATGTAACAAAACTACCCACTGTATATCTTTAGCAAATGTATATTGCAGAGATCAAAAGTTTTCCTTTAATAATAAGAAAAGAATGTTCTTTTAGTGACTTTGAGGTAGAATCCAATAAGCACTCATATGTGATAGAAAGCTTTTAAATGTGTCCCAGGAATGCAATCCATTAAAGGGAATGCTTGTGAAGCAACTACACTGAGACCAATGTGTGTTCAAAGCACTAGAACTTCTTTCTGTGCATTTATAATACATTTTAAAAGAAATCTACCATGTGTTCTGTTTATTACATTACTGACACCTAATTTAGTTCTGAAATAGGAAATGGTCCAGAACCGTTCTTATACAGAAAGAAAAAAACAACATGGACTGGTTCACTCCCAATAAAATTTAATAGAATGATATTCTAGCAACATACCCAATGTAATATGTTTAAGTCTAAGATTTACCATATTAAAAGCTTCCAGCTCATTCATTCTAGGCTTATACTTCTCATAGTAGTCCATTATAGTTTTTTCTGGCAGCTTTAAAATAAAAAACAATAACAAATTTGTCAACAGTCAAAAATACTTCATTTTTTTTTTTTTATCAGACTTACTTTAAAGTAATACAAATACAATGCTAATTTAGAACCTTAGGTGTTCAAAGAGCTCTCTTAGGATATTCAGGGAGCAAGTCAACAGAGCTAAATTCTTGTAATTAAGGTTTCAGTAGGAACACAGAACACAGTTCTATACTATATAATATCATGAATAAAATCACTAACATCTTCACAATATTGTTTCATTTCAATACTTAGTAATGAAATATTTACCCTTATTACTATGCTTGTGGAACAAATAAATGAATAAAACATTTCTTGAATAAAACTAAAATGTGAAACAGCATCTAAACCGTATCTTCGAGACATCCAAAAGTGCTCAGGACTGTACTACACAGAGGTCCCTTTGCAGAACTGTTTCCATCAGCTTTGTCTGAGATTGAACTCCTCAGGGATTTCCTCCTGGCCTCTTTCTGCACTCCTCTTTCACACTCCCTGTATTGACCTCATATTATACAAAGTTTGAAATTTACAATGTCATTTGGATTTATCGAAGGAGTTTGTGTTCTTTCATACTCTATCTGTTGCTATTGAGTAATGAGGAAAGAAAAGGTGAGACCATGATCTTCACCCTTCCACATAAAAATAGACCATTCTTTACTATAAATGACCCAAAGCTGGACATGATAGATTACGCATTACAGGTATGTGTAATAAAAAAAAAAAATCCAGCTAGATACTCATATGTAAGCCTTTGTAGAAAAAGCAGAATAAAACAGAATGGATTGTTCTTTATTTGTACTTGGCAAATAAAGTATATCTATGTTTTTAGGAGAGAAATTCAATGCTTATGATTCCAAATTTATAAACATACACACACACACACACACACACACACACACACACAAAACACCTCCTCTCATCAGATTATAAGACAATTTGAAATGAAGATACAATCTCATTTAATTTTAACAGCGATCTTTAAGATTCTTAATTATGGAGCTGAATTATGGGCCTAACGTAATGGGCCATGGGTTAGGGCATGCAGATATCTGATCCTAAAGAGAGCTGGAATGGAAACAGTAAATGAGCAATTATCTTTCAGGCATTCAGTCTATAGATACTCCCTTTTTTGTAATTTGTTGATAGTTGTTTTGACTAAAATATAGCCTATGTGTTAGAAAAATGTTTTTTATTATCCACATTTCATCCACTTGACAAAATAGGTTCTGTCAGAATTGCTAGAGTCAAACCTCTGAATATAATTTTTCTCTTCCACTCTTCATTAAGACTCAGCTATTGAATTTTATTTGTCTCTATTTCAAATTTCAATCACTCATTGTGCTTTAAAAATACATTTGTCTATTGGCAAACATGACTTTTTCTTTATCTTTCTCATTAGACTTATTTGCCTGATGACTGATAGTTTTGGAAAAGTGCCAAACATGCATACTTCCTGTGCAGTGTCTGTCAACAAGTTGCACAGTATGACAAAAAGAAGCATGGGCTGTAGAGTTAGGTGCCTAGACTGGAATCCTTGTTCCTTGATTTCCCGGTTGTAGGAATAACATAGATTTACATCTGGCGTCTCACCTAAAACATTAGGGTATCACTTATTTTATAAAGTATTCAATGAGATAGTATAAAGTAATCTTTTAGACAGTATGTGTCACAAGGCAAAGATTCAACAAAAATCAGTTTTTCCTCATATTATTTTTAAAATATAAACTCAGTCTTAGATTAAAGAAATTCTTAAGATAGTATAATTTCTATGCATTTAATACCCATGCTTCCAGTTTGAAATATGGCATTTTTGTCAGTTAATGGACCACTGTTGGTTTTAAAATGATGATAATTTTACAGTTCTGGGATTGAACCCAGAAGTTAATGCATGGTAGGCAAGTGCTCAACCACTGAGCCAAATCCCCAGCCTGATTTATCACGATTAACCTAAAGTCCACACTCTATCCTAGGGTTTCCTGAATTTTTGCCTCTTATTTTTTTCTCAGTTCTAGAATTCCATTGAATTTAGCCCCTTTGGTTGTGATAGTTTCATCGATTTGCTTTCTGTGTGGTGACTTTTGACAGTTTTGAGGACATTTAAAGGATATTCTTCCACTAGCATTTGCCAGGTTTTTTTCTCATCAACAGAATAAGGCTACAGTTACTGAGAGGAAGAACATTCGAGGACAGAACCACATTCCTTTCACATCAAAGGTGCAAAAGATCTACACGACTGATTACCATTGATGTTGACCTTCACTACTCAGCTAGGAGAGTGTGTGTTGGTCATGTTTCTTCACTACAAATTGCTTCTAGTCTCTGCTTCCTAGCCTCTTCTTTGGACGAGTCACCACATACAGTTCATGGTAGGAAGTTTTTTTCTATCCTCTCGAGTGTAAAATATCTACAAAAGATACCTGGAACTGTTTCTCATGGAAGATTTGACTCTTTTCATTCATTCATTCATTCATTCATTCACTCACTAATTCACTTTTAAAAGCATAGCTATATAAAGTCCTCCACGTAGGCAGAGGTGGGTCAACTGCAACTTCATTGACAGTAAGTAGGCTGGATGAGTGCATAAGAGAGATACAGTTGTTTTGACTTCATCCCCCTTTTACAGGATCAGCACAGGACTTAGTTCTCAGAACTAGATGGTAGGTCAGGAGCTAGGGACACACACTTGATTAGTACCTAACTGAGTGAAGAACTAAGGTGAACATGGAGGTGAGGTGCAACAGCTGATCCTGCCAGGCGAGCGAGTACACACAAAGTCACTGAGAAAAGACTGCTATCTTCCTGAGATACTTAGGTTGCCTGGGGAAATTATCCATGCGGTCACTCAAAGTATTAGTGTCACTATCATGTTCTGGAAAACAGAACAAAGGTAATTCCTAAATGTATTACTTTTAGAAAAACTGTAACTATGTAGCTATTTCTCCTGCACTTATGGGCAATAAGATAGAGATTTTCTTAAAAAAGAAAAGAAAAAGAAAATGCATGAAGCTTTTCTGACATATTCTATTGGCTACATGCTCAACGACTAGTTAATAAATAAACTGCTACTAGTAGAGTAGTAAAATTTAAATAAAATACTACATTCAGCCCATATTCATTTTAAAATTGGGTATTGATACATTATATAATTAGATATTTGAATTGAGTTCATTTGCAAATTTTTTAGAGGTCAATTCAAATAATCTAATGACACTTGAATGATTTCTATATTAACACCAGTATTAATAAGATGCTCTTATCTTCCTCCAATAAATAAAAATTAAATAAAAAGGTATAATGTATTTTTTTCTTTTAGTTGCTCTTATTCTTTTAATGATAATTCACTACTCCCTAAGATTACTGGTTACCACTGAGACAACTGTGTACCTAATATTTCTGTGGTTATTTGATTGTTTTGGGGGGGACCAGGGTTTGAACTCAGAACCTTGCACTTGCCAGGCAGGCACTTGTGCCACAGAGCTATCTCCCCAGCCCCTCTGTGGTTATTTGAAAGAATAAAGATAATTTTAAAAGTCAATATGGCTATTCTTATATAGATTAGATATATTATGTGAATCATTTCTGTTGCTTAATAGGAATCTTCTTTGATTTTCTGTGCATCTGGCATTAAATGCCATTAGGCTTAGACAGGGCCTGTATAACATTTTGACATTTTTTTTATTACAATGTGAAAGAAGATAATTTTTATCTCATTTTTTCCTACCAATTGCTCCAGATCTATACAATTATTAATTACATTGGCTTTATCAATCATATGCTTATTTTGAAGAATTTGAGGTGGCTTATAACATGAGGCATACAGCATATCAGTAGTAGGGTTATTAAATAAAAAAATATACTCTGAAGTGTGGAGGGAGAACAGAACACCAAAGTAACTTCAGAGTAGTTGCTAGAATCAAACAGAACTGAGAAGAAATATAACTTTGACTCTCCTAGTAGCTAAGGTAAAAAATAAATAAATTGAATGTTCTTTGGAGGATATCATTCTATCATGAAAAAGTGAAGAGAAATTTATGTATAGTAGAACTCAGGTAACAAACTTTTGAATGTCCAGAAACATCCCAGTATGACACAGGTTAATACCCCAATATTTCCACACCCTATTTTATTATAGCCCTGCCCAATCACTGCATGGGGGAGGGATCACAGGACATAACTTCAGCACAGATCTTCCTTAAAGACATACATTTCCACTTTCCCTACCTCACTCTACTGAGTATTTGTGACTTATGATAGGATGGTTATTAGTTCACATGGTATCTCTTTGAAAACCAGAAAATAGAATAAAACAAAACTCTCCCCCTCATCCCCCACTGAAAAAAAAAACAACAAAAAAAACCTCAAAAACCAAACACAATTTTCTTTGGCTGGATGCAGTCTGGCCAATTCACTTGTCTTAAAACAACATGGGCTGGGGTTCTCCTTTTCATTTGTGCCTTAGTAGCTGTTCTGTGAGGAGCAAAGAGTGTTATGCAAAGCCCTAGTAAGAACAGCACCATACAGGTATTTCAAAGTAGTTGAATGAATGGAGTAGATGTTCTTTATTTACTGAGTAGGAGGAAGATGGCTGAAAATGATGTGCAATTAAGGTTTACTGAAGTTGACAGCTTCATCATGAATAAACTACCTATGGATTAGCCAAAATCATGAGAGAAAAATGATCTAGAACAAAGAGTGAAACAATTTGTAGTTTAGGAACTCTTATCATAATAGTGAAACACTAAAAAAACATGTATAGCTCAAAAAATAACAGTAACTCAGTCACTAGGGCACTTTTCAATTCTGCTTCCACTTAACATATTATATTCTGATGAGACTATGCTACACATCTCTTGTTTAGCAGGGTTCTTGTGAAGCTAACAGATTTCAGTATTTTTTAAAATAAATGTATGGAGACCAGCTGTGACTGGGAGTTTAACCAGTAAGAACTGAGACTCCACAATCTTCCTTCTGAGTAACAGTGAAAGGCTATGAAATAATCACTTTGTAAAGACATCATCACACCCATCCTTGTCAATCACATTATTCATAATAAAAAAAAGATAACAAATAGAGCCAGCACCTAGGCCCGGCATGTCAGTGGGGACACCTGGAGCCTTCTGGATCCCCACTTCAGCCAGCGCCTAGGCCCACCATGTGAGCGGGACTGCCAGTTGGCCCTATAGATCCTCACTTCAGCCAACTCCCAAGCCTGGTGCATGACCGGGAAAACCTGGGGCCCATCCAATCCTCATTTCAGGTCTCGTGAGTAGGGCTGCCTGGGGTCCACTGGGTCCTCATTCCAGGCACCACCCAGGCCAGGTATGTGTGGCACTTCCTCTACCAGACAGGCCTGGTGTGGAACTCTTAAGAACTCCCTGTAGAGAGGCTAGAGGCAAGACCAACTCAGCTGATGCAGGAATATGATCCAAGAACAGAACATCTTGCCAGCAGAGTGGCACAGGGGGTTCACTGCCAGGGGTGCAGCAGGAAGAAGTGGAGCACCCACCCAGACCCAAGCCACACCCACCTGGATGAGTTTGAACTTGGTAGATCTGGACGGGGTTCTAAGATAATAATTATACCAAACTTCTACACCAAATGTCAGAAGACAGTACTATACAAAATGACAAAGAGAAGGAACAAAATGCATTCTCAGGTTCTGAGCCCACCCAGAACAAATGCAGGAGACAATAGCATAGAAAAAATTGGAAATCACACACTTGAAATCTCTGAAATAATAGCATCTTAAGTAAAGAAACAACTGCAGAAAAGTATAGAGGAAATCAGATCAGAAATAATCTCTGAAATAAAAAAAAAGGAATGGTAACTATAATGAAAGAAGTACTGAGAGCTTCCAAAGAAGACACTGATGAAAAAAATAGAGAATATAAAAATGATGGAATCCCTGAATGAGCAATATAGGAAAGAAAGAGAATGTACAAAGCAGATTCAAAGACATACAGGAAATTAAAATGTCAATCACAAGCTGGTAACATCATTTGAATGAAAGTGAAAATTAAGACTTTCAGACCTTGAAGACACCACTGCAGTTAGTGAAAAGTAAGAAAAGATCTTTAAAAACAACTAGGGTGATGGAAAAAAAAAATTCAACATCTGCAAGATGATGCCATGATGATCAATGTAAGACTAAAAGGCATCAATGAGAAAGGAGTCTGCAAAAATGACATAAAAAGAATATGGCCAGAAGTAATAGCAGAAAACTTCCCAAATATGGGGAAACAATCTGACATTAAGCAACTGATGCATACAGAACTCCAAATAACATGACTCAATTAAAACATACTCAGAAATATAACGATAAAGATCCCAGAAATTCAGCACAGGAACAGTATACTAAAAGCTGCTAGAGAAAAGAAACATCACATTTAAAGGAAAACCCATCAGAATGATGGCAGATTTCTCTTCACAAACCATCAAGTCAGGAAGGCCATGGAGCAAAGTATTACAAGTTTTGCAAGAAAAAAAATTCTAACCCAGACTGATATACCCTGTAAAACTCTCTTTCAAGTTTAGTAGAGAAGTGAAATACTTCCATGACAAAGAAAAACTAAAGAATTTCATGACAAGAAAGCCAACCATATATAGTCTATAAACACTACTAAAAGATATTCAGGAGAGGGACAAAATGACCACAACTCCATGAATGAGAACAGAAAGAACCCACCAAATATGGTAAATAATTAAACATAGGAGAAAAAGATATACAACAGCAGGTAAATAACATGTCAAACATAGGTCACTACATCTTAATTATATACTAAAAGTTCTATGCAATTATTTTTGGTGATGCAGAGGTAGACTTAAAAATACCATGGAATCTAAACATTCTTAGGTAGATCTAGATGACAGTCAAAAAAAGTATCACTCTTAAGTGGTTAAATTATCCAAATATGATAGATCAAGGAAAGAACATTTCAAACAGGAAGTTTCTGAAATGTTAAGAATAACATAACATAATATATAACTAAGTATGTCTCCTTCCAGCCCCCTACTTCCTGGGATGTCATGTAAAATGGCACTTTTATAAAGCATAGGGTTTATAATTGATTCTAGGAGATTTTTCTAGATACCTGACTTGCATTCATAGTTTAAATATGAAGAAATGTGTTTCAACAGATTATAAAAACATTGATATATTCACCTTAATGCTTTAAAGATCTTTTCGAAGTATTTTAAAATTTAAGTGATATAGCTGGGGATGTAGCTCAGAGGTAGAGTGCTTGACTAGCCTTTGAATTCAATCCTGGTGCCACACACACATATAAAAATTAAACTGCATAGAACTTTTAGTGTTTAGAATTTCAGGTGAAAATCTCTTTTTGAAATAAAGTTAGCCACAAACTTTTTAAAACTGTGCTTGTGAGCCAACCTTTCATTTTAGTACTGATACTTAATCGTGTGGGAATAAAATATACTGTATTAGAAATACAAGTTTAGCTTCAATAACTCTTCCCACTTCTAAATGCCTTGTCCTGGCAGATAATATTATTTCAGAATCTCCTGATGAAAGTTATGAAAGGAACCTATTCCTTAATATATACTTATCCATCCATCTTCATACCTTATCATGTCCTTTGGTCCTGGCTTCCATAATGTCATCTAGCTTTGGTTTCCTGTTGCTATCCATCCCACCTTATTCAACATCTCTTTGAAATGCAGTTCAGTGGTGATTTTTTATGAAAAGAAATCAGTGGGGCACTATTATTGTTCTTATTACCTAACAAAAGTATTCTTTTTATTTAAAGCTTTCCTTTTACTTGGTGCTACTTATCTATATTGCTCCTCTCTTTTTGCTTTTAATTTTTACAAGTGATGCTTAAGGGTTTCACCTATATTTACAGCCTTTATTCAAGTTCTAGCTCTATCACTTTCTAGTCTCCAAATCAGAAAAAATTACTTGTCTTTTTCTCAGATTCTTTCTAGATCATTTAATTTTACATAATGAAAGTATCCATCATGAGTTTTTTTTTTTTTTTTTAAACAGACTTTTTCTTTGTAAAGAACAGTTTTGGGTTCACAGAAAAACTAAGCTAAAAAGTACAGAGTAGTACATCCTGTTCCCATACATGCATAACCTTCCCAGTTTATAGTATCTTCCTCTAGAGTGGCATTTCTTATAACTGATGAACCTACACTGATACATCACTATCACTGGGGTTTACATTAGGACTCACTCTTGGTAATATACACTTTATGGGTTTGTGGAAATGTATCCACTATTACAACATCACACTGAATAGTTCCATTGCCCTAAAACCTACCTCTCAGCCCCCGTTTAGTTATCACTGATCTTTTTCCAAAATCTAACCCTACAGTGTGTAGCCTTTTCATTTGAGCTGCTATCATTTAGTAATACACATTTCAGTTCCTTGAATACTTCCTCATGGTTCTATATATTACTTTTTGCAATGCTGATCAATATTTCATTGCACAATTGTAGCACAACTTGTCCATCACCTACTGAATTGTCAAGTTTTAGAAATACATATAAAGTTGCCATCAACATTTAAGTGTAGGTAATTGTGTGTACCAACATTTTCAATTCCAATGGGTAAATACCAAAGAAAACAAATTGTCAGAATATAGGAAAAGAATATGTTTTGCTTCCTAAGAAACCTCCAGTGTCCTTATAGAACAATTGTAATCATTTTGCATTTCCACCAGCACCAATGGGATTACCTGTTGTTCCACATTTTTGCCAGAATATATTATTGTCAATATTCTGGATGTTGTGGCGCAGTGACACTTCACTGTTATTTCAATTGCACTTCCCTAATGACATGACATGTGTTAAGGAACATGTCTTCATGTACTTATTTGCACTGGAACATCTGCTCTGATAGGGTATTTATTAAAGATTTTGGAATAACTTTTTTTTTTTTTTTTTTTTTTTTTTCAGTACCAGAGATTGAACTCAGGACCTTGTACTTATCAGGCAAGAGCTCATTCTACTGAGCTATCTCCCCAGCCCTTGAGCAGCTTTTAAATAGTTTGCTTTCTTATTGATTTTAAAGTTCTCTGTGCAGTTTAAATTTAATCTTTTGTTAAGTATCTTTCACAAATATTTTATCTGTGGCTTGTTTTTCTCATTCTCCTGACAAGACAGTGTTTTTGCAAAGAATAGTAAAATTCAATTTTAATCAAACACTGCTATCTTATCCATTATTCTTTCATGGACTATACTTTCACTGTTGTATATGAAGAATTATTGTTATACCTAACATCATACCTAACGTCATATAGATTTTCTCTTTGGTTACTGTCTAGAAATCAGTAGCTTTGTGTTTTATATTCATGTTTACAATGAATTTGAGTAGGGTTTGGTGGGATGCTCTGTTGTCTGAGCACTGTTCATTCAGAATACCACTTTTCCTCCAATGTAACATCTTCTTCTTTGTCAAATACCATTGACTATATCTGCGCAGGCCTCCTCCTGGGCTTTCAGTTTTGTTCTTTGATCTATTAGTGTAGGACTTCATAATATCAAACTGCTTTGAACATTCTACTTTATACTACCTGTTGAGGTCATGCAGAATCAGTCCTCTGACTCTGTTCTCCTTTAAGTTGTGTTAGGTGAGTTGAGTATTTGGCCTTTCCATATAAACTATAAGTCAGTTTACATTAAAAACAAAAAAGAAAAAAGCCAGCCAAAATAGCTCAGCAGTCTGATGCGCTTGCTTAGGCAAGCTTAGGCGACCTCCAGGACTGTGGTTCAATCCCCAGCACCACATGCTGTGCCAGCCCCACCCACAGAGCAGGCTGAGCCGGCTATAACATAAACAAACAAACAAACAAACAAACAAACAAAACCTTCTGGGGATTTTGATTGAGAGTGAATTTTTGATTGAGATTCCACAGAACAAGTTGGGAAGAAATGACATCAGGGGAATAATAAACCTTCCTATCCATAAACACAGAACAGCTCTCTACTTCTGTGCTTTTTACTTGATTTCATTCAGCTAAGTTTTATAGCTTTCCTTATATAGATTTTGTACATATTTTGTTAGATTTAAATCTAAATATTTCTTTTTGACGTTTGGTGCTAATACACCAACTTGTGGTGTTTAAATTTCAAATTCCACTAGTTTACTGCTATTATATAGCAAAGGGGTTGACTTTTGCAGAGGAAATATAGGATTTCCTTATATCCTACTACATGTTTTTCTAGGCTGGCCTTGAACTCATGACAATTCTCCTGCTTTTGCCTTCCAGCTGCTGGGATTATAGGATGTGTCACCATGCCCAGCTGTTAACTGGTACATTTTTAGCTCAGCGAATCCAATGTGGGGAATCTCTCTGCAGGTGTACAGTAACAAATTGTACGACCAGAAAAAGGAACTGCAGCTAAAGTAGAGGTCTAATTTCAACATAATTTAGGCTTTTTTCTACACAGAGATAAGCCAAAGGAGAAACAATTAGAGGCAGATGACTTTGCATTAATCCAAACTGATTATCCCATAGTGGTTCTTTCTGTTGTGGAAAAAACTGATGATCATACTGACCTTGGTCTCATCTAATCCAAGCTTCTTTAGAGACCTTCTGACATAATCCAAAAAGGAAGAGCATTTGGAATAAATCTTACCAACATGCTGACTGCTGCAAAACAAAGGTGAATGTTTTATTTTTGGTGTTCCAATTTAAGTTACAGATAACCTTAAATTCAAACATGAATTGCTTAAAATATCTTAGGTGAACATGGCATGAAACTCAGATTTATCAAGAAGTAGCAATATTTTTGCTTTTGTTTTGAAATATAAAATGCTCAGGATCTGCCTCTGAGAACTCCTGCACAGGAAGCAGTAGAAGACAGCATTACACAGACACGCTATGAAGAAGTTTTAATGTAGTATTAAAAAGCCTCATTTTAAAAAGCAGTAACTGCTTAACAGTTCCCATTGTGCTACAAAACACCTTTAAGCTTTACTGGCTTACCATCACAATGCACATTTCACTGCGACACCTGCTAACAGTGGCAACAATTCAATAGCAATGCAAAAAGAACTCCTGCGGTGCCGACCACTAAGCCAGCATATGCTGAGCTGTGTCGGACTTGGTGGCACCTATGCCTTGCAGATTTTCACTACAGTTTAAACAAACTATCTTGAAATGGTCTTGAATTTAAATAAATACTACATTACACTATCACATTTCATAAGTTTGGCTGCAATTTAGGCACAATGTTTAAAGGACAGAAAAAAAATCACCACCCACAAGTTATAAAAATGAATTAAACCTCATTTCCTCTTGGAAGAATTAACATTAATCTTTAAGATTAATGAAACATCACATTCTATCCATTTTCCCTTGAAATATATTCCAAATATATTCCATCAGCCCCATTTAAAGATGACAAGCTTCATTTCTACTTATTACATCATGTTCTAATAAATACATTCATTTCCTAATTAAGGCCTCTGCTTGAGTCCTAATTCATTTCTGACTACATATTATTTTTAACAGTAACCTTCCTAGAACATTTTTATTTTACCATTTCCTGCTCCAGAAGTTTTCAGTAGCTATTTTAATAATAAATTCGAAAATGCTAAGAATAAGGCCAATGTTCATAAACACATTTTCCTACTCTCTCATAGCCCTTTATGTTCCAGAGTTTGGCTTTCTCTTCTCACAGCAGGATACTAATTTGGATGCTCCCCTACATTTATGGCTTGGTGTATTTGCCCATGTAGTCTCATTCATTGGGTAAGATTCTTCACATTCCAGGTTAGATATTCACATGTGCTAAGCATCATAAGCTGAAGAGTAAATCTAACTGTAAGCAGGCACTGATTTGTTTTCTAGGCTTGTTATTTCAGGCTGCTTGCAATCAAGGAAAACATTTTCAACTTTAATTTGTTTGTCCTTGTATTACTTTTCCTTTTCAGAATGTGCTGTCATTTACAAAGTCTCAGCATGATCATTTTAAAATTACTTTTAGTGTTAAGTAACAGTCTGCCATATGAGACTTTTGTCTTGAAATCTTTATTAGTATATGTTTTCTCTCCGTATCTTGAACACACCATACTTTTAGCTAGAAACGCTATTCTTGGAACATTCCACTCAATCGTTTTGCCTTGCAGATCCCAAGCTTCTCCTTTCAGATCTTATCTTCAATGCTGCTTCCTCAGGGAAGCCTCTCTGGAGTTCCAGATGAAGCTGGGCTTCTGATACATTTTTTTTTCACATATTTCTTATTTGGTTTTCTGATTTTTTCTCTCCCTTTATATTTTGTGCCACTGATTTCCCCAAAGGAGGTGAATAAACCCAAAGGAAGAGAAAATACTAACATTTGTATTTCTATTTTATCCTCTTTAGTTTCAGTTTTTGAGTTTACTACATCTACACACTGGTAGAGACATTATAACACTCATTTGTTTTTAAGTGCATACTTAAAAATGTGTACTGACAAAGTTGAGAAATTCCTAAGTATTTTTGAGATAGTTTCTACCTGTTTTTGCTCAGAGATATATTCCCAGACCTCAGCATGATGACTCCCACATAGCAGGATCCCAATACATGAATTAAATAATTAAATAAATAACCTCTCAGCTTAAAGAAACATACAACTTTTAACACAGTAATAGGGAAATGCACTAGTGTGGCAAATGGGTCTATTTATTATGAACTAATAGAAAAAGAAAAGGTAGGCTTAGCTACATAAAGATAATTTATTATGATTATTTTTTATGTATTTACTGCAGGGTCTACAGTGTCTCACTGCACAGATCAGACTCGTAGTGATCCTTGTTTTCAGCCTCCCAAGCGCTGTGGTTACAGGTGTGCAGGATCATGCCCAGTCTGTTACCATCTCAGTGGACCCAGGGGGCAGAGTCAGCAGGGCACAGCAGAGATAAATCCCTAGTCCCTGCACTGGCCTAAGCAGGCACTTTTATCTGCTGAGCTATCTGGCCTGGCCTCCATAAATGAAGATAATTTAAAATATGAAGAGCAACTACTAAATAAATATATAAAAAAGTACAAAGTAAACAATATGTGTCACTACCAGATAATAATTACTTTGCAGTAAACATATGCCAGTGTTTATTAAATCTTTTGCAGCACAGAATCACTTAACGTTTACACAGCAAGAAACGTGTAGGTTTTATTATTATCCCATTTTAAAGATAGATTACAGAATGACTAAGTAAACTGCTGAGGTCTCGTTTCAGAATTTGGTGTATTAGCTATTAGTCAATATATATACTTCAGCAGAGTATCAGCTGGATTTATAATCAATTTTAAGCTGCAAATTGATAATGATCTTTTCCGTGCTACAGGTAAACAGATGCAGGCATTGTTCCATGATAACCTACCAGAGTACGTATGTATCAGTGTGAACCAAAAAGACAGAGAAAGTTTGAATTAAAAACGTATCAGTAAAAGGCACATTGCCTTTAATCCACCCTCCCCCCTAAACACTCCAGCTCATGTGGAACACACTTATTATTCATGCCACATTCTAAAGCAGTTCTGGAAGCCCTCCGTTGTGTCTTTTTTTAAAAAAAGTAATAATAATAATAATAATAATAATTATCATTTAACATCATTTGTGTCTTTAGTTGAGCTGTCCTGGCTGTCTTGATATCCTGAATCAATTCAAAATGTTTACCTTTTATGGTCATTTTGACTTTAGGGACGAGCCAGAAATTGCCTAGGGATAGATCCAATGAATAAGGAAAATGAAGAAACACTGAGTGGTCTTTATGAGTGTGCCTTCATACTAATGTGCCAGTGTTTTGATCAGACCTCAAGGACACGAGAGGACTTCAGAACAACTTCAGAAAGTAGTAAGAATGATAGATAAGTGTGTTCAAACTGAGGGAACATAGTTTGGAGGGATTATTGGCAGTGTGCCCTTACTGCAAAAAGTTTTGAAAATTTAACAATTCATTATGCATTTTGGTTACCCCTGTACTGTTGCAGAAGAGCTATATTGATTCTTCTCCTATGCTTCAGAAAAAAAAAAAAAAAAAAAAGGAGTTTTAATGCTTTAGTACAACAACATGCCGAACTGATCTAGTAACTAAAAGTGATACGAGGGGACATGGGAATACACATGTGGCCAGAGAAAATTTGTTATTTCTAGGTCCTTTAATGCTAGATTTACTATCTAAACTTATCAGAGGTATCAGTCGGAAATATTTCTATTCTTTCTAGATGGCACTCATATTATTTAGTTTGTTCACTGATTCATTTAAAAATACTGAGTTCCTATATATATGCATGGTCAGGTTGTGGGTAGCACAGGTTTTGAACTCAAAACTAAACAGTTTGAATTCTTTCTCTACCATTTGTTAAGCACTCCTTGATCATTGATAGAATGGTTAAACTGATCTCATCAGGTTGAAGACAATAAAATATTCTAAGTATAATGTTTGGCTCAGGTTTGACAAATACTCAGTAAATGGCAGTTAATTACCTATTATTGTGCTGGGTTCTAAGGATAGAATCATTCACAATTCATAAAATTTAATTTTCATACTTTATACCAAAAGACAGGTGGAAAAATTGATAGTATTCTCAACAGCTGGTGACCAAGCTGCTGAGCAGTGCAGAGGCAGCACAAGGTTGGAAGTGACTGAATTATCTGGAGTGGACCAGGAGAGCTTACTAGGGGAGGACCTAAGCTATAGAAAGTTGGCTTTTGGGCCCGGTGGGATGGCTCAGTGGTCTAAAGCGCCTGCTTGGGAAAGCTTGGGCGGCTTCAGGGACCGAGGTTCCATCCCTGGCACCACATGCTGCACCAGCCCTGCTCTCGGGGCGAGCTGAACCGGCCATAAAAATGAGTGAATAAACAAATAAAGCTTCAGAAACAAGAAAAAAATAAATAAAATAAAAAATTCTTAAAAAAAAAAAGAAAGTTGGCTTTCAATAGAAAAATTAAGAAAAATATATGAATAGATATGAACATGCTAAAATTAAGTTAGTACACATCATTTAAAAATAGGTAAAAACATCTTCTTTTAAAATTATTTCTTCAAGATTTCAGGTTTTTGGGCCAGTGACATAGCTCAGTAGTATAAAGCACCTGCTTAGGCAAGCTTAGGCAAGTGCAGGGAACACGGTTTAATTCCTGGCACTACATGCTATGCCAGCCCTACCCCCAGGGTGGGCTGAGCCACCCCCTGCAAAAAAAACTAAAGTTTTAAGAATTTATAGTTTTCTATAAAACATGAGAGGAAAGGTATATAAAAAAGCTTGTAGAATCTATACAATTTATTTGTTCCATGTAAGATGGTATTTGAAAATACAGTGGTATTGTTTAAGAAATCTGAAAAATATTGGTCTTGTTACTTTTATAGGACAAAAGAATCAAGTGCTAATGATTACATTTTGTTTTAAGAAAAAAAAAAGGGGATGGTTTTCAGAAAATAGAAATGTCAATTTTAACACAATTTATGAATCAATATATTGTGCATATAATGAGTCAGACTTTTAGAACTTCTGGAAGTTAAAAGTCACTTTTGTAAGATAGATACAGTGCAAATCTCTACAGTCTGGGAAAACTCTTAAAACAGCATTTGCAAAGGGAATTCATGATAAGGAATGTCACCTGCCCATTGCAGCTGTCAGAAAAGGGTATTTTATTTGTTACTATTTAGAAGAGTTTATAGCAGTGATGATGAGTCCTTTTAGAGCTTTCAAAGATAAACATACCGAGGTGGTACTCAAGTCACAGGTTTACCATTACTGGCCTACAGTTGCAAGAATATTGCAACTTTATTAATTAATAAGAAAAGTTTCAAGAACATTAAAAATTAGTGGATAAAAAGTAAAAGGACAAAATAAGCCTATCCACAAATGGAATACGTGGGATATTACATTTTTGGCAATGTTAGCCTTTTTGATAGCTGCTTCAAAATTTAAGTTTCTTGAGTTCAGTGTGTGACATTAGGATCTGGTTAGGTGTCTTGTACTAGTCTATTAACCATTAAATCTTTTTTTAGCATGTAACACGACAGATTTTGAGTCTGCTTTTGCTAAATATATTTTGATATATCAGAGATTCACTGTTGTCTTACTATGAAATGTGTGAAGACAGATGTCTTGTAGAACAGTTTATCAGGGATCTGTAGACTACCTCTTTCTCTTTTTCTGTACCCTCTATCTTTGTAACTCATTGCATCTTTATTTTGACCACAGGAAAATCCTAGTCTGTCTGTCTGTCTGTCTGTCTGTCTGTTCACTAAAAGAAGAAAGCAAAAAACTTCAACTAAAGCCTTACTCTGTATCTGTATCCTAAAATTATTTACTGTAATATGGTTAGTACTAGGTGAGATGAGTGTCACGATAGATAAGTTGCATTTTATGAGATTTCATGTAAATCTAATATTTACTTGATATGTTGTTAAAAGTAGTGGTACCTTGGTTCATGAATTTCTGTTTGTGAATAATCTGGTTCACAAACAAACACATTTGGAAAGATTTTGTTTTCATTTGCAAACTCCACATTGAGCAGCAAACATGACTACAGTCATCTTGCCCACAAAGACATAAATACGATCATCTTTTCCCAAGTTGTGGAACAAATTAAATTCATGAACCAAGGTATCACTGCATTACAAAAACTACATATATATATATATATATATATATATATATATATATATATATGTTCTTTATAGGTAAATAATAGTAAATTAAATAATTTATTGCACTAAGTTATATATCTAAATTTATTGTACTATGTAGGAAATATCAGACACTTTAAAGAGGCAAACTTTGCTCTGCACGATTCTTCTCTATGTTGTCCCTTTATATTATGGCTTTTTCTTTATATTATGGATTTATGAATCCAATAAATTATAAGAGCACAAGTCCCATGGTCTTTGGCCTAGAAATTCTGAGCGCCACACTGGGTGGCTGTTGTCAGACAATGCTGCTGGATTAGTTCTGAACACTGTTTAGTTACCTTCTGAGAAAGGGTAATGGTATTGCTCTTCTGATTTTCCAAGTATGTCCCCAGTAATGTTTAATTGAATGGTAATCTTTTTTTAAAAAAAATTGTATTTATTTCTTGTTTCAGAACCTTTGTTTATTCACTCATTTTTATGGCCCGCTCAGCCCGCCCCGAGGGCAGGGCTGGTGCAGCATGTGGTGCTGGGGATCGAACCACGGTCCCTGAAGCCACCCAAGCTTTCCCAAGCAGGCACTTTAGACCACTGAGCCATCCCGCCAGGCTAGGAATGGTAATCTTTTAAACAGGTACATCTCTGTCATTCTACTATGAGTGTATTCCCGGACATCAGAGTCCCTTGAATATTTGATAGATTATCTGCAAAGCCTAAGAACATACCAAGATGACAGAGGTACTGCCTAGCAAAGCAGACTGCCCAGAGACTACAGGAATGACTGCATGGTAAGAGAAAGACTGAGAATACACTCCAAAGTGTCTCCTTGTCGACTAAGAACTCTTTCATGTGGGCTTCATGAAGGCGCTTATTTTAACTTGTATAATACTATCTTAAAATAGTGTATAGTACCACCACCAACAAAGCAATAACAAATAAACCTAGCCAATATAAAAAGAAATAAAAAACCACTAGAAATGATAAGATCTAAATTTAGTACAAAATTATATTTGGAGTTACAGCTTCCTTCCTGGTAGGACAGAACTGAAGTAGAAGTATGACTTACATCACAGTAAAATTAGACAGAGAGGAGACAATTTATGTGGAGGATATTAGGAATGTATAAAGTGCTACAGACAGTTTAGATAATATTTATTTTGGTAATGCCAATGTGCTGGCATTTTACTTTTGCAGTAGCACCTGAAAGTTTCTACTTTTACCAATTTCTTGTATAATTTTACCTATTTCTTGTATAATAGGTTCTGTTTGGCCTTTCTATAAATACAGTGTCCACTCAGGCAATGTAATGTGTTTACCTATAGTGATTTAAAGCAGTCTTACTTGAAATCGCACTGCTGGGAGCTGAGCCTGCGCTCCCACCGCGGGTAAGCTCCCTGCGCCCCTCTGCCCCGCCTCTGCATTCCTGCGACTAACTTCCTGTTCCAGCCCAGACCCAAACCGCACCGCTGGGAGCTGAGCCCACGTGCCGGCTGGGTCAGGATCCTTGGCCTACCTTCCCTCTCCCCGCCCCCCTC
>PVJA010028308.1:0-18569 GCA_004027025.1 Myocastor coypus | reverse complement strand
TTAAATATGTTTGGGTGGCATACTTTTTGACTCCCTGAATAGAAAAAATGTTTTTCTACTGCCTTCATATGTAAACAATAATTTGGTAAAGTATAAACTTTTGGATAATGAAAATTTTTCTAAAAATTTGCATTTTTTTTTCTCTCATTTACTGGTATAGTGAAGCCTGAGGAAAGTCTCATTTTAATTCTTTTTGACTGAAGCAATGTGGGTCAATAGGAAGGTATGCTGTAGAACATTTCTTCCTTTATCATTGAAATTCAAAAAGTTTACCTATAGATATTAGTATTTTGGCATCTGATATTATACTTTTTTGTATATAGATGCACATTTTTTCAGCTTTAGAAAGTTAACTTTTTCTAGTATAGTATTGATCATGTTGAGAAGAGCATAAAGCAATATTCACTGGTAGAACAAAGAGAAAAAATAGTTACAAATTTGGCCCAGATGTTTTATCAGTTATTTTTAAATATGCAACAAATGATTCTTAGGTGATAAATTCAAATTCTTTAAAATATAAAAAAGATGGAAACCTCAATTTATTTTGTGAAGCAAATGTTTTCTTGGTAGCAAAACTAGGCAGATAGCACAGTAAGTTACAATTACAAAACCCTTTCACAAAGTAGCTAAATGCAATACCATTTAGAATATTAAATTTGATGTATATTACAACTACACTCACTTAAAATAAATTTTATTTCAATGATGGTTTGAAATTTTAAAAAGTCATTAACAGGACTTAGCTGATTAATGGAAAACTATGTGCTTTCTTACGACTAAATAAATTGGGCTGGATAGTTGTTTATTTTGCATTACTTCTATTTCCTTTTATAGTTTCCTGGTACAGCAGAGAAGCAGCCAAAGGCTATCACTTCTGGTTAGAATTTGCCTGGAAAAAGCACTCACATGGATGGACACAAATGGTATCTGGTATCTAGAGAGATTTGCAAATTGACAAATGAGCAAATATGTGACTCACAGGGGCTTTCATGGGAGTTGTTGAGAACACCTGCTAAGGTGTTTTAGGCTGAGCTGCTGAGTTGTGAACTTCCTGTCCTTTCTTTCTGAAGTAGTTCCAACAGCTATATAAGCTTAAAATTACTATAGTAAATTCTTTGTATCCTGATTACATGGAGTAGCTGCTATTTTATGGGCTGATCCTTGATTGATACAATAGTTTATTTATGTTGAATAAAATTTAACAACCTTAATAAAAAATTAAATTGATAAGAAACTAAAAACATATACTGTTAAAATATAATATCATTTTATTGTGCTTTAACAGCATTAATGGTGAAACAGTACACGTTTTAAAACAGTATCTCTATTATTTACTGTCCATGAACAACAAGATAGATAATTATAGGATAAGAGAAAGGTAAAATATCAGTATTGCTAGATATAATGAATTAAAGGTAAAATCAGTACAAATTTATAGCATTTTCTTAAGTAGATATCCAGTTAGAAAAGATAATAAACAATTTTTATAGCAGCAATATACATACATGTATCTATGTACATATTGTCTGTCTCATGATAAAGGTTAAGAGCTAATATCTAGGAAGTAAGAGACAAATCTTTGAATAAATGTAGGAGCATATGTTATTCTTTGGTGGTGGTTTTACTATTCTGAAGGTTTTAAGTTCCCTCAAGTTAATTTATATACTTAATATGACCTAAAATCAAATTCTCTAAACCTGGATAAAATATTTATAACACTATCTTGAAAAAAATCTCAAACAAGATTAAATTTTAATGAGAAAGGTGATTAAATTTTAATGAGAAAAAGTACAAATTACTCAACTACAAATGTTAAAGTACAAAATCACAATAATTAAGTTTTATAAGGTAACAAACTGGATCGTAGAAAATAGAATTTAAAATGCATACCCAGAAATCAATCAAATATAATATACAACATATTGGAGATTAAAGGACAGGTTCAATGTAATCCTTACTGAAATCCTAACAATTTTTGTTTATTTACAAAACTAGAAAAATCTATCTTATTGTTCAACTGGAATGCAAAAGAAAAGCAAATATCTGAAATAGTCTCGAAAATAAAGAGCAAATTAGGAAGTTTTACACTTTGGGATTACAAAGCTGTGGTATTACCATCAAGATGCACACACAGATCACTAGTATGGGAGACAGCCCAGAAATAAAATCTTGTATACATAGTCAAATGATTTTTCACCCATGGCAAGACCATTCAATGGGAAAACTTTTTCAACGAATGTTGGAAAAATCAAACATCCACATATAAAAGAGTGAAAATGAAATGTGACCTCAACACTACATGTTCAAATTAACTCAACCTAATTCAAAAACCTAAATTTAGTAGCTAAAACTGTGTAATTCTTAGAAAAGTCATAAGGTAAAGCTTTATGACTTTGGCAGTACCAATAATGTCTTTGGTATGACATCAAAGCACAGGCACAAAAACAAATTAAAAACTGCATCAAAGGACATGAGATATAAAGGAAGGAAAAATAGTTGTAATTGTGTATCTTTTAGGAGGTTAATGTCTAGAACACATAATGAAATCTTACAACTCCACAAATATAAAAAAACACCCAAATAATCCAATTTTAATGGGACCATGGAGATACCTCAGCAGAATAAGTGTTTGCCTGGCAAGCATTTTTAAGAATGGCAGTGGTTTTCACAAGATATTTTTCCAAAGAGGATATGCAAATGGGCAAAAAGAACATGAAAATATGCTCAACATCCATAATCATTGGGTAAGTACAAATCAAAATCACAGTGAGATCTTCATACTCATTAAAATGGCTTCTTTCAAGAAAAAAAGAAAAGAAAGAAAATCATAACAAGTGTTGGTGAGGATATGGATACATTGCAATTCCTGTGTCCTGTTGCTGGGAACATGAAATAATGCAATCTCTATAGAAAATAGGATAAAAGTTCCAGAAAACCTAACAAGAGTATAACTACAAACCCCAGCAGTTCTGTTTCAGGGTATGTACCCAAAAGTATTAGAACAGGATCTAGAAGGGATATTTGTACAATTGTATTCTTAGCAACATTATTTGCAGTAGCCAGAAGGTAAAAACAACCCAAGAATCTATTGAGGAATATAGATGAGTGAGAAAATAAAGCGTAATATATACATATGACAGTGTTACTCAAGCTTATAAAATGAGAAGAAATATCTACACATGTTAAAGCAAGGATTAACCCTGAGGATGTTACACTAAGTGTAATCACTACTCTGAAGGAGAAAAATACTACAGGATTCCAATTACATGAGGTTTCTACTGTTGTTCAGTTCATAGGTATAGAAAGAATCATGTCTGCAGTGAGTTGGTAGAAAGAGTTCAAGGGAGTTTTTTAATGGGCACAGAATTCAATTTTGTAAGATGAAGAGAGTTCTTGATAGATGTGAATGAGGATGTACGTGATGCCACTGAAGTATAACAGTTTACATTAAGATGACAACTATTATGATATGATTTTACTGCAATTAAATGAATAAGTACACAAATTCATAAGTAAATGCATGATGATATATTACAGAAATATTTTTAAAAACTAGAGATTTTAAGTTATTTTGCTTTCTGATCCTTAGATATTATAATCTTCTTTCCCTAATAATCTCTTCACCTCCCCTTCATTAGAATACTTGTCAATAATTATAAACTTTCCTCTTACCAGAAATCTTGATATTTGCAGACATTACCACCTTCTCCTTGTTTCTAAAGGATTGGTAAACTCACAGCACTTTTAAATTAGGTACCATCATTCCTATCAAATGTGGTCTGATTTTCTAAAAGGTTGCCAGAGGACCTGATAGTGCTGAATTTGTATAAGTACCATGCTTTAACCGATTGTGCCACTGAAGCTTCAATGTGCTAAATTTATGAGCGTTTCCTATAATTCATGAGCACATGTAGGTGACTGAGAAAAGTGAGGTTGATCAGTTACATAAAAGCCTTTCGTTTCTAATGACATGACAGATATTAAAATATCAAATATAGTAGCTTATCAAAATGAAGGGCTATTTTTTGTTGTAAAAATTAAAAAAAAACCTAATAAGTGGTTTTCCCTATTTAATTGAGGTCAGTCAAAGAGAACATGATTAATATGGAGGACATACTTCTTTTGATGATATTGGGGAGAGCCTAAAGTATTGAATTCACAAATACAAACAGGAATTATCTGGTGAGTAGGTATTTTAAGGATTAAGAAAGTAGGATTGTAAAACTCAGCTGGAGGAAGCTTGCTACTAGATTTTTTTTTTTCTTTTTTAGTGGCCAAGAAAGAAGTCTTTACTACTTATTATGTCAGTTTCTTAATTGGAGCAGAAAAACTAACAGATGAACTCCAGTGCAATTGATTGAAAAAATTGCCACAAAAGCATATGTTTCGACTGGAAAAGTTATTTTCACAGATTGGTCTCTGAGTTTTGTAATTGTCAACCAAACTGCAGAAAAAAACCATTACAATGTGTTTGAGGAATTGGAATTCCATAGTCTTTTCTAGTTAATACATAAAAGATGTTTTAAAAATTAAAGGAAGTTATATTTTATTCTTATTTCTTCAATAAGATTATTATTGATTATTCTAACAATTTTAATTTTTCTATTAGAAAGTACATAGAAGATGGTTGTGTTGGATAAAGGTTACTCTTATTTCCTTTTTGCTAAACAGATGTTCATTTTCCTAAAATTAAAGAATTTTTAATTTTTGACAACAATAAGGTACAGCAAACTTCGTTTTCCACATGATATTGTGTATAATTCAAGTCTTTTAATCTTGAGTATGCAAATTCTCTGGTTTTCACATTTCAGGTTTTTAAAATGCTTTAATAAACAAGCATTTGTTGTTTCAGTAGATGTATTCGAATCTCCTCTACATGCATCTGAATTATTTTGGATGGATGAACAATATTACTGATCAGCTTCATAAATATTTCAACTATGACTTTTTATGTTAAGTTTTTGGTAAATTTATCAACTTTTTTTTTCCTAAACCTGCTTTTTCTGGGCATTTCAAAAAACAAAGTAAGTCTCCTGCTACTTCAGCTCACAATTATGTTTTGTCTTCTTTGTTTACCCTAAAGCAGCTCTATTTTACTAGAATCTCATTTTCTTTTTCAATATCAAAGCATACAAGATCATTCAAAGAGCCTTTCAACTCATCCCATGACCTTTGAGTTTCATCTCACACAATGCTGCAAAATTCTTTTTGTTGTTGTTACAGTTTACCATATAGCAGTACTGCAAACTTTTTATTCTTATGATTTCCCATTGTGAGTTCAGTTTTTGGGGTGTGCCTTTGATTCAGTACACTGAAAAACCTACTCACAATAAGCACTTCTGTGGCATTATTGCCCGCTACTTTTACATGATCTGAAGTTTTTCCATTATGGTATTTCCTTTATCTGGGTATATGCTGTCATTATTTTTAATGCATCCACATGATATTTGCCTTCCTTGTGAGATTCTGTTCAGATCCCAAACCCTTTCCCATAAAACCTTTCATCTCCGAATTTTCATAGTACTTTTCTATGTCTCCATTTCATATAATTTTGATCTTACATTTAGTCTCATAATTTAATCCCTTAACATATTTCAAGCTCTTTATAAAAACTGATAGGTACTTCATCGGCAATAATAGAAATATTTGATTAATATTTACTGATAATCTCTGTATAGGAATTTGTATGTGAATAAATGTTATTTAGACACTCTTACATGACAATACATATTTCTAAGTCTGAAAGAATGAGGCCGTGGACATAGTTCACAGGACAAATGCCTGCCTAGTAAGTTCAAGGTCCTGAGTTGGATTCTCTGTACATAAAAGGGGGGGGGGATACAGAGAGAGATTGAGACAGAGACAGAGAATATGAGTTCAGTAGTCCCACCATGACTATCAACATAAACTTGAACTATAACAGAATTACATAATGTGTTCATTGATTTCTCAATGTTAACAATTCCATTATGGTACACACATAGAATAAATCTAATAATGAACAACTTCTGTAACCTATTATCTTGCCCATTAGCTAATTCAGGATTTTATTTTAGCTTTTAATTTACCTATAGTATTTATGCTTAAATTTGGTGTACTATACAATAAATGAATAATACATATAGTATGCAATGATCAAATCAAAATATTTGACCAAAATATTTGGTTTTTCTATGAGAAGCAGCTAGTGTAGGAATGAGTAGAGCTGGTTGCTGTACACTGCCCTCTGGTGAGTCATGTGGGTACTCTAGAGGAGAGAATGAAGACTACACCATCCAGGCTCAGGGTGCCAGTTACTGCCAAATAATGATGTCACATTTTGTGATGTGATCACTTCTCTCAATTCTATGCTCTCTGGAGTCTACCAGTTCTTTCCATGCAGGTCATCAAACGGCCATAACTTGGTAAGATTTTCCACTACACTTAGCCAGAAATGGATACAGGAGAGTTGTAATGAATCTTAACTAACCCAAGCTTTTAAAAAAAATATAATATTGTTACTTCCACCTGGAAGTAACATTTCGCTGCACCTTTAAATATCCCCAAGCCTCTGTATGAAAACAGCGGTAAAAAACGATATCTTCTTTAGTTTGCAGGAAAACTGGCTCTTAGTAATTGACATGCTAAATTATCCTACACTGGCATAAACAAGTCCCATTTCATACATAAAAATATGGAGATTTCTCACTCTTAAAGGCCAAAAATCAAATAACCAGTCCAATAACATTACAAGTATTGTTTGGTTTGGACAAACCACAAGTATGTCTGGTTTCCAACCATATTAAAACTGCCATATTACTGGGTAATATTACAAATCTATTCAATCCAATATGAATGAATTCCTTCCATGGCTGAATCAATGACAAAAGTTTCAGAATAGATATGGAAATGTTCACATCTTACATTAGGAATATAAATAACCCAGGATCCAAGAGGTGTTTCATTAGCTTGTACACCGTTTGTACAAAAACACATGTGTTATTTTCTTATCCTATTTCTCAATTTGGGAAATGACATTCTCTAAGAGTGGTATCAGTAATGGATGATCTCCCTTCTGAAACAAAGAAAATACCTGTAGAAATACATAATAAGTAGTTCTTTTTCTGTTTAAAGGAGTTCATAGTTCTGTTTTTGTTTTTTAAAAATTTCCTATATCAAAATTTTAACTCCTCAAACTTCAAGCAAATGGTTTATCATTCAGAACCTTGTAAAATATAAATATAATTTTCCTTATGCTACTATGTCATTGAAAATTTAAATTATATTAAAAGTAATACTTTCTTGGTTCATTTTTGTTAAATTTCTGAGGCTATTTACAGGCTAACTCAGTAAACTGGTTTTTACTTATTTTTAGTTTATTTTGCTTTTAAATAAGATGCCTTCTGTGGAGAAATTTCTTGTGGATTCTGCTGATCTATTCCTTAAATATGGGTAGATGGATTCCTGAACTGAGAGAAAAGTTGAAACAAAATATCACCTAAGATTCAGCATCCCTCATACTGAGCCAGCCCTGCCCCTGGGGCCTGCTGAGCCATTGACAGAGTCCAAGCCTGGTGGCACATGCCTGTAATCCCAGTGCTGGGGGGTTAAAAACAGAAGGATCACTAGGAGTCCAAGCTGTGTAGTGAGACCCTGTACCAAATATACAAATGAAAAAAAAAATCACCTAAGTATTCTCAAACTGCAAAATTCTGTGTTTCTAATGACATTGTACATTTGTGAATACTGTTTTAATCTTTAATATTATCTTATATTATTTTTACTTAGACTCAATTTTTCTGTTATTGTACTACCTAAAAGAGCACTAGAGAATAAATTATACTGATTAAGTTTACATTTGTCTATAGAAATAATGTTACTTAGTTTTGTTTTAAGTTTGCTTGCTTTTAATTTATACTTTTGACTATATTTAAGAGGGAGCTTCTGGCTAGTACAGAATCTATTTCAATTTGTTCCAATAATACTATGCGGGATTATTCTCCAATAGTTTTTCACTATTAAAATTAGTCCTTAAGGACCAGGAAGACAGCTCAGTGGCATAAGTGCCTGCCTGGCAACTGTTAAGGTCTTGAGTTTCATGTCCTATACCAAAACGAAAAAGATTAGTTCTTAATTAAAAATTAGCATCTCTATATTTAGTCACCATTTAATCAAGTAGGATATACTTGTATTTTGTCATGTATTAATGCCTTCTCAAATAAAAATTTTGTGTATAGACTAGAGAGATTAATGCATGTGTACTATGATTTATTATATAAACTTTTCATCTTCATTTTTGTTATACCTCATTTGTTTTGATGGATACTAGTTAAAAAACAAGGGCAACTAGCAAAATACAGAATATAAGTGACAAACTTTAAGATAGTTTGTTTACAAAGTCAACATCTTCATGTAGAACTTTATAAGCTATTTTAAATTAATAAGTTTATCTTGTAGAATAGTTTTATTCACAGGAATAAACAGAAAACACAGAGTCTCCTTGTACTCTTCATCCCCATGCACTGGTCTCTCTCATTACCAGAGTGCACTTATAACTGAAGGCATTTAACAATACACAAAGCCTATGATTCAAATGAAAGTTCATTCTTGATGTGCATGTTATGGGTTTTGAGTAATGTATATGTTTGGGTGTGATAAACATGTATGGAAATGCACAATGATATGTTACTATTACTGTGACACCTCAGAATAGTTTCACTGCCTGAAAAATCTTTCTTCCTATACTTATTTATTTATCTTTTTTGTTCCTCAACCTTCAGCAAACACTGATACTTTCATTATCTCCAGTTTTCCCTTTTCTGAAGTATTATGTAGTTAGAATCACAGTATGTAGACACTTTGCTATTGTCTTTCTGCATGTAGTAGTAAGCATCTGGGTTGTCTTGATGTCTTTATGTTTTACTAATTCATCTTTGGTGTTAAATAATATCCTAATGTCTTCAGTTATCATGATTCATTTATCTACTGACCTAATATGTGCCTCTTGATTTTTCTTTTTCATAATATCATTTATTTATTTATTTATTTATTTATTTATTTATTTATTTATTTATTTATTTGGTGCAGGGTCTCACTAGGCACCTCGGACTTATAGTGATCCTTACTTTTGGTGGCCAGCAAAGAGCGCCTGGGGTTCCCGGGGCCAGCAAGATATGCCGTACTGGAGATCAAACCAGTCCTTGCACTTGCCAGGCAGATGCTAAGGCTGCTGAGCTATCTCCCCAACCCTGCTTCTTGATTTTACTTTTTCTTTCTTTTTAAATATGTATTTAGTATAGGGTCTACAGGATCTACAGGATCTCACTAAACAGAATGGACTTGTAGTGATCCTTCCTGTTTTTCAGGCTTCTTAGCACTGAGATTATAGGTGTGTGCTACCACAACCTGTCTCAATTGCTGTCTCAGCATTCCCTGGGGGTGGGGCCAGCACAGCAGGCTGGAGAATCAAGCCCCCACTTCATCTGCCTAACAGGTGCTTTAATCTGCTGAGCTATCTGGCTGGCCCCACTTCTTGAATTTTCAAGTCTTAGAATTGTAAATAAAATTGCTACAAATACCTATGTGCATTTAGACAGCCATCTTTTCCAAGGTCCCATCTTTTCTGTGTTGTCTGTATCTGGAGAACGAGAGATATGGGAACACAAAGGCCTGGTCATCTTAACCTCTGACAGAAACACTTATCCTAGAGATTTCTTCTGGTTTGGCTGAGGCTATGTTGTGTCTGTATCACATTTCAGCTTCTTCTGCCCTACCATGATTCATTTCTCTTCCTTTTAGGCTCTGGTGAGTAACAAATATACTATGCCCCAAACTTTATGTCAACCTTTACTTTCTGAGGAGGCAATCTATAACATCTAGACACAAAACTGATAGAGAGAGTAGGAGATAAAATGGGATTTTAGCCTACATCATGAATTGCCTGCAGAGAAGAGAATCTCATCACTGGTGATATATAGAAAACAGACAACACTGAGCACAAGGTAGCAGCTTATTGGTTATAATTTTGACTTTGCTGAGCTGATCAACTGAATCAATAAAACAGATATTTGAGATGTGTAAAAAATACAGTAGCAATAAAGATAATGGTATTGGATAGCTATTGGAAGTAACATTAATGGAAAAACAGTACAAACCTAAGAACAAATAATGAGGAAATAAAAGCCATTTGGGAAATGCAGAATGCATCTCTTCACATAAAGAAGACACCATCTTCTATAAGGAGAATTTGGAGAAAACTGAGGATCAAGATGAAGATTTTAGAGTCATAACAGCTAAACTTCCATAACGGTTAAATTCCAATCAAAATAGTTGGTCAGTGGTAAGCAGGTCTGTCATATTAGGATTGCTACGGCAGAAGGTTGGTGAAAGAAATAAAATGCTTCAGAAAATGAGTTTCCTGTACAAGAAAGAATACAAGGGTACAAGACGGAAATGTCCTATAGGACGGCCCAGAGGCTGTATGTTTCACCAAGACCACAGTAATTTAATTTTTAATTCATCACTTCACTTTTCGTTGTTGCTGTTATTGTTGTTATTGTGGGACCGGGGTTTGAGCTCACAACCTTGCACTTGCCAGGCAGGCACTTGTGCCATGGAGCTATCTCCCCAGCTCCTAATTTTTAATTTAAAGAAAAAAGTTTCAAAACAATAAGACAGGAGGGTAAAAATGATTAATATATTGCATATTGCAATCTTTAAATTAGTTATTCAGAGGACAAGATGCCAGTATTTAAATGTCCAAACAATATTAGCACAAACTTATCTTTTCAAGGAAATAGAGAAATTTGTAGTGTAACTATCTTACCTATATTTTGTGTTTTTTCTTTTGCTTTTCTTTTTTTTTTTTTTTTTTTTGTCTTTTTGAGACAGGGTCTCGCTATGCAGTTGAGGCTGGTCCTGCGCTCACTTTTGTAGCCCAGGCTGGTCTCGAACTCGCACCAATCCTCCTGCCTCAGCCTCCCAAGTGCTGGGATTACAGGCGTGAGCCACCATGCCCGGCTATTCCTTTGCTTTTCTCTTCCTTCTTTTTTCTATTCCCCAAACCAGTTTTTCTTTCCTTTTGCAGTTTATTCCCAGTTTACAATGTTTACTATGTATTTTGGATCTTATTCATTCTTTGATCTTCTCATACTAGGGAGAGAATACAATGTTTATACATGTGCCTCTGGTTTATTTCCTTATGAGTGTGGTCTCAAACTGCATTCATTTACCTATAAAACTCTCAAGTTTAACTTCCTTTATGGTTGAGTATTATGCTATTATATAAAAAGATCACATTTTTTTAACCATTCCTCAGTTGATAGGCATTTGGGTTGTTTACAAGATCTAGCTATTAAAAATTGTGCTGCTATAAATGTGGGTGCACATATATTGATCAGAAACGGAATTTTTAATTCTTCTGGGAAGATGACCAGAATAAGAGTAGCTGGGTCAAAAGGGACCTCCAATCCTAGTTTTCTGAGGAATCTCCATGTTGATTTCCATAGTGGTTGTACCAGTATATACTCCCACCAATAGTGAAGAAGGCTCCCTTTTTCCCCAGAGCCCTTCTAGCATTTGTTATTCATTGATTTCATGAGAATAGCCATTCTTTCTGGGGCAAGATAAAATCTCAGTGTTTCTTTAATTTGTATCTCTAGAATTTCAAGTGATAGTGAACAAGTTTTTCATACATTTATTAGCAGTTTTCATTTTATCTGAAAATTATATATTCATCTCTGATACCCATTTTTTCACTAGGTCTTTGAATGGGGAAGTATGGGCTTTTTAAAGTTTTTTTTTTTTAATGTTCTTGATAGTAATCTTTTGACTGAGGAAAACATCTCGCAAGCATTTTATCCCACATTGTGGGTTGACTCTACTCTGTTGGTGGTTTCTCTTGTGCAAAAGTTTTTTAATAGGATGACATTCCACTTGTTGAATCTTTGTGCTAGTTCCTGTGTCATTAGAGTTTATTCATAAAGTCTTTGCCAACACTGATGTCTTTAAGAGTTTTTGTATTCTGTCTTATAGCAGATTTAATGTTTTTGTCTTCATAATTAGATATTTGATCCATTTTCAATTTAGTTTAGTGTCTGGTGAAAGATATGGGTCCAATTTGAATCTTAGACATGTGCAGAGACCAGTTCCCCCACACCATTTATTAAAGAGGCTATCCTTCTCCCAGTGAATGTGTTTCTCCCCTATGTCAAATATATGCTGGTTGAATATGTCTAGAGTTGATTCTGTATCATTTAGTCTGTTCCAATGATCTTTAGTTCTGTTCTTTTTTTCCCCAGTACTATGCTGTTTTTATTACCATAGCTTCATTATATAATTCCTAGTCAAGGATTCCAGTGCCTTCGTTGCCCAGCATGTCCTTTCCAATTCTAGGTCCCTTTTGATGTCAAATGAATTTTAGCATTATTCTGTGAGATATGCTATTGAAATTTTGATTGGAACTGCATTTAATGTGTATAACCGTTTTGGAAGCATGACCATTTCTACTATATGGGTTCTTCCCACTCAAGAGCAACAGATATCTTTCCATTTTCTGATATCCTCTTCAATCTCCTTATTTCAGAGTACTATAGTAGTACTCTATACTAAGTAAAAGCCTTTTTTTTTTTTTTTTTTTTTTTTTTTTTGCCTTTTTGAGACAGAGTCTCGCTATGCAGTTGAGGCTGGCCCTGAGCTCACTTTTGTAGCCCAGGCTGGTCTCAAACTCGCACCAATCCTTCTGCCTCAGCCTCCCAAGTGCTGGGATTACAGGTGTGAGCCACCACACCGGGCAGTAAAAGCCTTTTAAAGCCTTCATTAGATTGATTTTTTTAGGCATTTCATTTTTTGGGTGTTACTGTGAAAGGTATTATTTCCCTAATCTCTCTGTCAGTGAGTTTGTTATTTGTGTAGAGAAAGGCTATTGGTATTTGAATGTTGATTTTTGTATCCAGCTATGCCGCTGAATTTGCTTATTAAATCTAGTAGTTTTTAGTGGAGTTTTGGTGGCCTTCTCTGTAGAGTAGCATGCCATCTGCAAATAATGATACTTTAACTTCTTTTCTATCATTATTTCATTTATTTCTTTCTCTTGTCTAATTGCTTTGGTTAAAATTTCAATAAATTTCTTATATTGAGAAATAGTGGAGGCTGCCACTTCTCCTTGCTTTTCACTCTTGCTGTTTTGCCATTTGCTGCTGCCAGGAACTTCTACCTTCTGTCATGTGCCATTCTGCCTCATAAGGACCAAATCCTCCACAGACTGTGACCTCAGCATTCGAAGCCTTTCATGCACATCGGCAGACATGCCCCCTCAGCTGCACAATGGTATAGACTTCTCCACCAAAGCAGCCTGGATAGCCTGCCCTGGGCAGGAGGGAGTTCATGGAGAACAACACGAAGCTGTGCCAGCCTGATCACATCCACATTTGTGATCGCTTAGAGAACAGGTGGCTGTTAGCCTGCACGCAGGAGGATGGCATCATCAGGACCTCAAGAAGCATGATAATTGTTGGTTGGTCCTCACTGACCTCAGGTATGTGGTCAGAATAGAAAGCAAGACCATGATCATTACCCAAGAGCAAAGAGACACAGTGCCCATCCCCAAAATAGGCGTTAACCAGCTGGGCCACTGGATGTCAGAAGAGGACTCTGAGAAAATGTTCTATGCCAGGTTCCCAGGGTGCATGAAAGGTTGCACCATGTATGTCATCCCATTCAGCATGTAGCCCCTGGGCTTGCCTCTGTACAAGATTGGTGTTGAGCTGACCAACTCACCCTACGTGGTGACCAGCATGAGGATCATGACCCACATGTGGACCACTGTGCTGAAGCCCCTGGGGATTGGGGAGTTCATCAAGTCTCCAATCTGTTGTCTACCCTTTACCTTTAAAAAAGCCTCTGGTGAACAACCAGGCCTGTACCCTGGAGCCCGCCTGCCAAACCACAGGGAGATCGTGTCCTTTGCATATGGCTACACTGGCAACTCGCTGCTGGGGAAGAAGTGCTTTGTGCTTACGATCGCCAGCCAGCAGGCCAAAGAAGGCTCCCTGGCAGATCACATGCTGATCTTGGGCATCGCCAATCCCTGAGGCCAGAAAAAGTACTTGGTCTTTCCCCAGTGCCTGTGGGAAGGCCAACCTAGCTATGACAAACGCCATGCTCCCAGGGTGGAAAATTGAGTGTGGAGGATGACATCACTTGGATGAAATTTGATGGCCAACATAACTCAAGGGCCATCAACCTAGAAAACCTTTTTTTGTGTGTGTGTTGCTCCTGGCACCTCAGTGAAGATGAACCTCAAACCATCAAGACTATCTAGCAGAATACCATCTTCACCATTGTGGCTGAGGCCAGTGATGGCGGCATTTACTGGGAAGGCCTCAATGAGCTGCTGGCCTCAGGCAACAAAATCACTTCTTGGAAGAACAAATAGTGGCACCCACAAGACAGGGAACCTTGTGCCCATCCCAACTCGCAGCTCTGCACACCTGTGAGACAGTGCTCCATCAATGATCCTGCCTGGGAGTCTCCAGAAGACATGTCCATCAAGGGGATCATCTTTGGGGGTCACAGACCAATTGGTGTCCCTCTTGTCTATGAAGCTTTCAACTGGCAGCATGGAGCATTTGTGGAGGCAAACATGTGATCAGGGGCCACTGCAGCTGCAGAACATAAAGGCAAAATCATCATGCATGGCCCCTTTGCTGTTCAGCCTTTCTTTGGCTATAACTTTGGCAGATACCTGGCCTACTGGTTAAGCATGGCTTACTACCCAGCAGCCAAGCTGCCCAAGATCTTCTATGTCAACTGGTTCTGGAAAGACAAGAAAGGCAAATTCCTCTGGCCTAGCTTCAGAGAGAATTCCAGGGTGCTAGAGTGGACGTTTAACAGGATCAATGGGGAAAGTAGCACCAGATCACCCCCATTGGCTACACCCCCAAGGTGGATGCCTTGAACCTGAAAGGTCTCAGGAACATCTACATAAAGGAGCACTTCAACATCTCCAAAGAGTTCCGGGAGAAATAGGTGGAAGACATTGAGAAATATCTGGAAGAGCAGGTCAATGATAACCTTCTATAGAAAATCAAAAGGGACGTACTTGCTTCAAAGCAAAGAATCATCCAGATATAGTCAAAAGGCTGAGGGGTTCCCTTTCAGAAGCACCCCTTTTCCATCCATGTGGTGCACTCATAGTGAGAGAAAGCAAGTCTTCCCAAATCCACATGAGCCACAGCACAATGACCACTCTGTTGCCAGAGCAGAGGCATGCTTACTTCATCAGATAGAGCCACAGAGAAAGAGCTAGTAACTAATAGGGTGGGAAGGGGAAATCTCCACAAGTCTTCAAAACCCATATGCAATGCATATTCTGTTTAGGGTTACTCAGCCTTCTAGGGTCCCACCTTTTCTACTTTAGCTACAATCAGTTACTAGATTGCATGGAAGCGGTACTTGGGTTGTGTGTGTGTGTGTGTGTCTGTGTGAATGTTTGTCTAAAATGTATTTAATATATTTGGAAAAATCTTGAGCAAGATTATTACCTAGTAGCTGTTAACTAGAAAGAAATGTGCTTTGTTACTAAAATGTGTGTTTAAATTATTTTTGTACACCATCCTTTCCTTCACTTCATGAAACTGAAATTTGCTCCCATTAGCATTATTTCATGGGGAAAAATTATAAAACAAACTTTCATAAAAAAGAAAAGAAAATTAAAAAAAAAGAAAAGTAAAAAAGTAACAGACAGTGGGCGTCATTGTCTTGTTCTCAAATTTTTGGTTTTTGACCATTTTGTACAATTTTGGCTTTTGGTTTGTCAAAGATAGCTTTTACCAGATTGAAATAAAGATCATCTTTTTTAAGTTTTATGCATTTGATACAGGGTCTCACTATGCAGATAAAACTCACAGTGATCCTCCTGTTTTCAGCTTCCCCAGCAGTGGGATTATAGCTGTATGCCTCCATGCCAGGACTCAGTGGCAAGCACAGTCTGCCTGGTGGTGGGGCCAGTGCAGCATGTGTTTCCTGGGATTGAACCCTGGTCCCTGCACTTGTGTGAGTAGGTGCTTAGTTCACTGAACTATCTTGTGAACCCAGATCATCTATTTGGATTTGGTGTAGGATTTTATAATGAATGGGTGCTAGATTTTGTTAAATATTTTTTTTACATATATGTATATGATCATATTTTTGTCCCTGGATCTGTATAGATGGTATATTATATTTATTAACTTATTTATGTTGAAACATCCCTTCATCTCTAGGATGAATCCCATTTCATCATGTAAAATCTTCTTAATAATTTGCTGCATTGTTTGCCAGTATCTTACTGAGGATTTTTATATCTATTTAGGAAGATTCATCTGTAATTATCCTTGTTAGTTGGGCTCTTCTCCATGTTTGGTACCTGAGTAATATAATAGTGAGTCAGGGTCTCACTACTAGATAGGACTTGTAGTGATCCACCTGTTCATAGCCTCCCAAGAACTGGGATTACAGGTGCACACCACCACACTCAGTCTCCTCGGGGCGAAGCCAGCACAGCAGGCCCAGGTTCATTTCTAATCATGCAGATTTGAGTCCTTTCTTTTCTTTTTTGGTAAGATTGGCTAAAGGTTTGTTGGTTTTATTTAATCTTTCAAAGAACCAGCTCTTCAATTCATTGATTCTTAGTATCGTTTGTTTAGTCTCCAGTGTCTTAGTTTCTGCTCTGACCTTTATCATTCCTTCCTTTATATGAGCTTTTGGTTTAGTTTGCTCTTCTTTTTCTGGAATTTGAACTTCAACATTAAGTTGTTTATTTGTGCTTGGCCTGTTTTCCTGATATGAGTATTCATTGCTATTTTCCTTTTAGAAATCCTTGCATCGTGTTCCATATGCTCTAGTATGTTGTGTTATTGTTATCATTTAATTGAGGTAACTGTTAAATTTTTTAATTTAATCTGTGCCCCATTGGTTGTTCAGGAGGGTGCTATTTAATTCCATGTGTTTTGAAATCCTTCTGGTTTCTTCTGCCACTGATTTTAAATTTTATTGTACTGTGGTCTGATAATATTCATGGGATAGTTTCAATTTCTTGGCACTTATTTCAGTGTGTTCTAGGAATAGGTATGTGGTGTATTTTGGAGAAAATCCAATGTGAGGCTGAGAAAAATGTATATTATGAAGTGAGGTGCAACATTCTGTAGACATTGATTAAGTCTATTTGTTCAAAGGTTTGGTTCAGTTCTATTATTTCATTGTTGATTTTTTTTGTGTGTAGTTGATCTATTTTTGTGACAGTGGGATATTAAGATCACCCAATACAATTATATTGGTGTTCGTTTGATTTTTATACCCATTAATATTTGTTTTATATAGTTCTGCTGGTATTTGTTTCATATACATTTATGTTTGTTATGTCTTCCTCCTGGATTGTTCCCTTTACAAGGATGTAGTGAACTTTTTTTTCTCTTTCTAAACAGGCTTGGCTTGAAATTTACTTTGCCTATAAATAGAAGAGCTACCTTGCTTTTCTTTCTGACTTTCTGTTGTATGGAGTATTGTTTTCCATCCACTGACTTTCAGTCTATGCACTTCTTTTTGAATTAAATGTGTTTCTTGTATGTAGCATATTTTTGGATCATGCTTCTTGATCCATTCGGCCAGTCCTTGTCTTTTGATCGGTAAATTGAGGCTATTGATATTGATGGTTCCAATTGATGTGTATTGACTTACCTTTGTCATAGTGTGTTCCTCTTGCTGGCTCCTGCTTTCCTCTCCCCCTCCAGCTTTTCCTCCCTCAGCTCAATTGTTTGGATTGACTTTGGATTTCTTCTGTTGGGCTTTATGGGGCTGTAGACCTTGTTATCTCTTTCTAGGTTGTCTTTCAAAACATTTTGAAGTGCTAGTTTGGCAGTCCTAAATTTCCTCAGCTGTTTTTTTGTCATTGAAGTATCTTATGTCTCCATCAAATTTTTTTTTCCGGTCCTGGGCTTGAACTCAGGACCTTGCACTTGTCAGGTAAGTGCTTATTCTACTGAACTATCTTCCAGCTCCTCTCCATCAGATTTGAAAGGTAGTTTTATGGGGTACATCAATCTGAGTTGAAGGTTGTTTTCCTTTAGAGCTTGAAATACTTTAGGTGTCCTTGACTTGAGAATTTGTGCCAAGAAATCAGCTATGATTTTCATAGGCTTTTCTTTACAGGAAATTTGTTTCTTTTCCCCTAACAGTTTATATTCTATTCTTGTGTTGAATTTCTGGGCCCTTGGCTATGACATGCCTGGACATAGATTTCCTTTTGATCATGTCTAATCAGAGTTCTATATGCCTCACTTAATTATTTGTCAACTTCTGTTTCTCTACTGGGCAACTTTTCTGCAATGAGGTCTGTTAACAGCTTTTTTATGTCATTTTTTGCTATGTTTTTATTTTTCACTGGTTCCAATAAATCTTAAGTTACTGCTATTTGCATCACTTAACAGCTACTGCATGGATTTCTTATGGTCTCTTTCTATTTTTAAGAATTTTTTATTTTTGTGATCACTAACTGCAAGCCTGTCTTCTATATCTGAGATCCAGTCTTCACATTGGCTTAATCATCGGTGAAT
>PVJA010028307.1:0-27712 GCA_004027025.1 Myocastor coypus | reverse complement strand
TTGAGGCTGGCCTTGAGCTCACTTTTGTAGCCCAGGCTGGTCTCGAACTCGCATCGATCCTCCTGCCTCAGCCTCCCAAGTGCTGGGATTACAGGCGTGCGCTACCACGCCCAGCCTGAAGCTGAATTCTAAGTTAACAAGTTTTTCTAGAGGGTCTGCAGTTCTTCGTAACCCAGTTTTACCTTGGTTGAACATACTTAGATACTGGTGGTGCCTTAAAGGTTGAATTCTTCTGTTTTCAACCTGTAAACTAGAATCACAAGAACCTCTTCAGAAAGGGAATTTATGACACCCTCCTAATACATAAGGTCACTGTTCACCAGTTATTTTTCATAAGAGCTGAATTCCCACTATCTTGTCAATCACAAACTTGAGTTAATTCTCTACCTGTTTGATTTACCCTCTTGTGCCTGCCATCCAGAGGAGGGGTCTGTGAATAAAAAGATAGTTAAAGAAACTTTCTAGAGAAGGATGAAATTTTTATAGCATTAATGTACTGAGGATTATGCTCTGTTTGGTTATATGAGGTGAGAGAAGGGTGCATGTATGTCCCAGCCTCTTCTCTTCCTTCCTTAGTGTTTCTATCTTTTATAATCTTCTGAACAAGTCCTCTTTTCTTTTTCTTTTTCTTTTTTTTTCTGGGACCCGGGTTCAAACTCACAACCTTGCATTTGCCAGGCAGGCACTTGTGCCATGGAGCTATCTCCCCAGCCCCAATTCCTCCTTTAATTCATCTTTGTGTTTTAGTGGTTAGGAAAAGGCCACTTTAAGTAGAAATATTTCAAAGAATTATGTTATGGGCAATAAGAGTGTATGCTTTCATACAAATGCAGTACCAATCTGTGTGTGTGTGTGTGAGTGATATTCAGAATTTAACTGAAGTGTTCTCTACTGCAAAGCTATATTCTCTACCACTTTTATTTTGTGTTTGGGGGTACATTCTCTAAGTTGTTTGAGCTAGACTTGAATTTGTGATTCTCAGCCTCTTTAGTAGCTGGGATTGCTGGCATGCCTCAACCACACCTGGATAAATCACGACTCTTGACTTGAGATACTATTTCCAGTGATAGTCATTCGGATCCAAAGTTTTAGTCCTAACTACAATGGCAGTAAAAATAATACACTCTGAAACCAGGAGTAAGAATTGATCATTGTAGTCCTTCAAAGATAAGTGAACAGTTTGAATAAATTTTATGATAATTTCCAAGTACGTTGGTATAAAGCACTATTTTACTTTTTAACAAGTATTAAAATTATGGGAGGCTGCAGAGAATAGCTCAGTAGATAAGGGCCTAAATTTACACCCCAGTTGGGGGGGGGGGAGATAGGGTTTTTTTTAACTATATGCTATATTAGAATTAAATTACTTAGTTATTTTAACATTTAAGAAATGGGAAATCCCATTATTCATATTTGAAACTTCGATGTACCTACTTTTAAAATTTACAGTTAGATCCTTTGATTATTTAGCAGGTAACATCCAAAGGGACTGGTTTAAATCCCAATGCAAAAGTATGGCAAGAAATTCCTCCTGGAAATCCTGATGCCACTCCTGTAACTCATGGAACTGAAAGCTCTTGGCATGAAACAGCAGCCACATCAGGGCCTCAGACTGAGGGTAAGGCCAAAATATTTCATTGGAAAAATTAACTCTTTGAGACAGTCTTTTTATGAAGTTCAGGCAGGCCTTGAGCTCACTTTGTAGCCCAGGCTAACTTTCAACTTGCAGCAATCCTCCTGCCTCAGACTCTTGAGATCTGGGATTATACATGTGTGCCACCACATCTGGCCAAAAATTGCATTTTGATTATAAATATGTAGAGCTTTGGACACCCTTTGATTATTTGGTAACAATTATATTTCATACATAATTTTATTTATACTTAACATGAATGGATTGTCACTAATTTCAAGTAGTAGCTGTGTCCTGGGATCTAGCAGTTAATGTATTTATATTTATTTGTCATTTGTACTTTATCGTTTAGGTTTTTGCTCCTTTTTATTTTTGTTTTGTTGGTATTAAGGCCTATACTCAGGACCTCATGCATACTAGGCAAGTGTACTATCATTTAACTACACCTCAGGCCTCTTTAGTTTAGTTTGAGACATGTTCTAAGTTGTTCAGACTGGCCTTGAACTTTTGATCACCCAGTCATCTAACCTCAGCTTCTTGTATAACACCTGGGATTATAAGATTACAAGTATGCTTAATCATACCAGGCTATACTTTTTTGGAGGGTGGGTGAATGAAGTTTTTTTTCTTGAGACAGAGCTTCCCTATGTGATTTAGACTAACCTTGAGTTCATTTTGTAGCTCAGGCTGGCCTCAAAGATCCTTCTGTCTCAACCTACTAAGTTCTGGGATTATCTATCATGGGCTTTGCAATTTAGTTAATATTTGACCTTGAGCAAATGACTTTTATACTATTTGTTTCCTCCATCGGCAAAACAGAAAGGTGCCTATAAAATAGGATTTTCTGAAAATTAAGTATATCAAGGACATGGAAGTACGGGCGTGGTGGCACAGGCCTGTAATCCCAGCACTAGGGAGGATCACTGTGAGTCCAAGCTACGTAGTGAGACCCTGTGCATATGTACACACGTGCACACACAGACATGGAGCAAACTCATGTAATGATATATAAGTTTTTTCATTCTTTCATTCATTTTTGCAATACCAGGAATTGAACTTGGGATCCTGCGCTTGCCAGGCAAGTGCTTATTCTACTGAGCTATCTCCCTGGCCCCCACCCCTTGATGATGTGTAAATTTTAGTTAATAATCTTTTTTTTTTTTTTTTTTTCTTTTTTAAAATGTGTTTAGGACAAGGTCTACAGAGTCTGATTACATAGATTTGTGGATTCATAGTGATTTGCCTCCTAAGCAGTGGGATTTCAGGTGCCCGGCACCACACCCAGTCTCATTCGCTATCCCAGCACACCCTGGGGGCAGAGCCAGCACACATGCCAGGAAACCCTGTATACTGTGTCTAAGCAGGCACTTTAGTCTGCTGAGCTATCTGGCTGGCCCTTAGTTAATCTTCTTAATTTATCTATGATGGCCCAAACTTTTCCCTTTTGAGTAAGTTTTTTTTTTTTTTTTTTTTTTTTTAAGATAGTGTTTTCATTATGTAGTTCAGGCTAACTTGCTTTTGGTGGACAGGGGCACTGGGAATTAAATTTAGGATCTCACACTTGCTAGGTAGGTGCTGTGCCACTGACCTATACCTCTGACCCCTTCAGGCTGAGTTTGAATTCACTGTAGCCCAGGCTAGCCTCTAACTCAGATCTTCTTGCCTTAGCCTGCTGAGTATTAGGTGGGGTTGTAAGTCTGCTCCACTACCACACCTTACTTAGGTATAATTTTTAAAAACTGGGGCCGGGGGGCCCAGCAGGATGACTCAGTGGTCTAAAGTGCCTGCTTAGAAAAGATTAGGCAGCTTCAGGGACCGAGGTTCGATCCCCGGCACCACATACTGCACCAGCCCTGCCCTCAGGGCAGGCTGAGCTGGCCATAAAAATAAAGAAATAAACAAACAAAAAGTTCTGAAACAAGAAAAAAAATAAAAAATTTAAAAAACAAAAAAACTGGGGCCAAGGAGTTAGGTCAGCAGCACAGTGCCTACCTGGCAGGCATGAGGGTCCTGAGTTTGATTTCCAGAACAGCAACAACAAAAAAGACATAAAAAATTCATATAAACCATGTGGAGCTTCACACAGTGGCACATGGCTGCAATTTCATCTAGTTGTGTGGGTGAGGTGGACTTGCAAATTTGAAGACCCTATTTAAAAAACTTTTTAGGAAAAGGGCTGGCTGGGAGCAAGTTATGGTGTTACTTGCTAATGGTCTTAGTACTCCAGGTTGAGACAGACAGATCACTGCAAGTTTGAGGGTACACAGTAAGTTCACAGGCAGCCTGAACTCTATGTAGTGATACTTGTCTCAGGAAACAAAAACAGGGAAAAAAGAAAAAGGCACTGAGGATCTCTCTGTTTCAGGGTGAATGAGGCCCTAAATTCAGTCCCTTGTGCTAGCAAGGAATAAAACAACAACAAAAAAACCAGGCTGGGTATATATAGCTCAGTGGTAGAGTGCTTTTCTAGCATGCATAAGGCCTAAACATGATCTCTAGGGCTCTAAAAAAAGTAAAAACCATGTAAATATTTTTTTCACTGGTAGAATTCATTGAAATCTTACTACAGAAGATACACTACCTTCAGAGATAGGATTAAAAGAATTTGTTTACTTTTGACACAGGCAATACAGAGCTTCCAGAAGATATGTGCAAAGAATATGAAATGATGTACTCACCATCTTGTGAAACCACAAGAAATGCTACTGGCATTGAAGAACCAACTGAGGGAATGATTTTAGGACCAGAAGATATGAGTTACCAAATATATGATATTTCTGGTAAACTTTTGTTTTTATTACTACAGTGAATATTTAACACACACATACCCACAAATCAAAAACTTAGAAGAGGGAAAAGAAGACTATTAAGAGATTAAAGACCCAGCACTCGGGAGGCTGAGGCAGGAGGATCACTGTGAGTTCGAGACCAGCCTGGGCTACAAAAGTGAGCTCAAGGCCAGCCTCAACTGCATAGTTGAGACCCTGTTTCAAAAAGACAAAAAAAAAAAAAAAAAAAGAGATTAAAGAGCATATGGGCTGGGTAGATAGCTCAGTAGAATAAGCACTTACCTGGAAAGCCCAGGGTCATGAGTTCAATCCCTAGTACCTCAAAAAAAAAAAAAAAAGAGCATGACTAATATCAGATCTGCTAATAGTAGAAGAGATGTGCAATAGTTGTATAAATATATCCCAATTAATAAGGCTAATTTCTGTTTTCAAATGTAGAACATGCTCACCTTTTGTTCTTTTGTGTGTGTGTGTGTGTGTGAGAGAGAGACCTGCCCTGGGGGTAGGGCTGGCACAGCTGTGCAGCATGTGGTGCTGGGGATTGAACCTCAGTCCCTGGGGTTGCCTAAGCTTGTCTAAGCAGGGTCTTTAGACAGCTGAGCCATGCCATTATCATCCTCCCCCACCCCTTTCAAACTCATGACCTTGCACTTGCCAGGCAAGCAGTTGTGCCATGGGCGCTAATCCTCAGCCCCCACCTTTTGTTCTTATAGTTGCTATTTAGTTGCTGTTTAGGGTTTTGTTTTTTTTTTTTTTGGTGGGACCAGGGTTCAAACTCATGACCTTGCACTTGCCAGGCAGGCACTTGTGCCACGGAGCTATCTCCCTGGCCCCTATTTAGGGAATTTGATAGTAGTAGTTAACAATGTTTGTTAAATGTGACAGGAGGTATTTTGCAACTTAATAGACAAATACGTTTGGCATTACATATGAATCCTTTGTCAGTTTCTAGATAAAGTAACTTTAATATGACCCTATCTGGAAAAAAGGATAAATTGAGAGAAGTTAGATGTTGGACCCTCTGACTTATAAAATATTTCAAATAGTACAGTATTGTAGTAAATATTAATTTACTACAATATGGTTGTAGTAAATTATGGTTGATTATAGCATGTAAATTTCACCTACTATGATAACTTCTTTTCTTTGTTTTCTACCATCAGAAGAAAACAGTTCTGCAATTTCTACGGAAGATCTAAAAGAATGTCTGAAGAAACAGTTAGAGTTCTGCTTTTCAAGGTACAGAATCTTTAATTGATACACCTACTTTTTTTAGTTAATTTGGTTAGTACCTGTAAAATGCCTATGAAGTATAGAATGGTAGATATTGTTTCCCTTTTTAAAATTAGCCAGTTTTAAAATCATTTCCTTGGGGGCCCGGCAGGATGGCTCAGTGGTCTAAAGCGCCTGCTTGGGAAAGCTTGGGTGGCTTCGGGGACCACGGTTTGATCCCCAGCACCACATGCTGCGCCAGCCCTGCCCTCGGGGCGGGCTGAGCTGGCCATAAAAATGAGTGAATAAACAAATAAAGGTTCTGAAACAAGAAAAAAATAAATAAATAAAAATTGAAAATAAAATCATTTCCTTTTTTTCCCCCTGAACTGGGGATCAAACTCAGGACCTTGCACGTGCCAGGCTGGCATTTGTGCCCCTGAGGTATCTCCCTGGCCCCTAAATCATTTCCTTTTTTTTTTTTTTTTTTTTGTTTTTTGTTTTTTGAGACAGGGTCTCCCTGTGCAGTTCAGGCTGGCCTTGAGCTCACTTTGTAGTCCAGGCTGGTCTCAAACTCGCACTGATCCTCCTGCCTCAGCCTCTCCAGTGCTGGGATTATAGGCGTGCGCTATCATGCCCGGGTGATCATTTCCTTTTAATGGTAGGTTTTGGTATGATTTTCCAGCATATTTCTTCCATATCTTCGAAAATATGAATTTTATAATTTATCTAAGCTTTTTAGTTTTTCCAGTGGAGCTTTGTATATGATCCACCACATCCTATTTACAAATGTGAATATATTCAAACCAGCCAGGCAGTTCTCATTTGTAGCTCACCAAAATTGTATTTAGTTTATATTAGGTATTACTCATGCGTCGGGTAAGTCTTCGTTGTTTTGTTTTATTTTTGTTTGCTTGTTTGTTTGTTTATTTATTTATTTTTATGTTATGGCTGGCTCAGCCTGCTCTGGTGGAGGGGCTGGCGCAGCATGTGGTGCTGGGGATTGAACCGTGGTCCTTGTGGTTGCCTAAGCTTGCTTAAGGAGATGCTTTTAGACCACTGAGCCATCTCATCAGCCCCAAGTCTTAGTTGTTATATCCATTAGTTTGATTTACTTTAGGCAAGATACAGTTTACTTAGGAGTTTTCACACTAATAGATGAGAGTAATCTGGAAAATAAGGAGTAACTTAGATTAAAACTTTTAGTTAGGCAAGGGATGGTATTTACAATGATTTTTTTTTTTAAGAATTTTTTATTTTATTTATTTTTCTTGTTTCAGAACTTTTGTTTGTTTATTTATTTTTATGGCTGGCTCAGCCTACCCCAACAGCAGGGCTGGTGCAGCATGTGGTGCCCCGGGAACTGAACCACAGTCCCTGCAGCCGCCCAAGCTTTCCTAAGCAGGTGCTTTAGACCGCTGAGCCATCCTGCCAGGCCCCTTTACAATGATTTTGATACCAATATGTTCTCTATATTGAAATAGAGTTTAAAGTTCACTGGTATCTTTTGTGCTCCACTCCCAATAAATAATCATTATCTATTTATTTTGTAACCCTGGAGGAAGTACTATATTTTAATAGAGTTTAAATGTAGAAGCCAGGGGCCAGGGAGATTGCTCCGTGGCACAAGTGCCTGCCTGGCAAGTGCAAGGTCATGAGTTTGAACCCTAGTCCCACCAAAATGAATGAATGAATGAATGAATGAATGAATGAAGAAGCCGTGGGGCCAGGGAGATAGCTCAGTGGCACAAGGGCCTGCCTGGCAAGTGCAAGATTCTGAGGTCAATCCCCAGTCCTGCTAAATAAATAAACAAACAAACAAACAAATAAATAAATAATAAATGTGTAAACCAGGCCAGTCAAATGGCTCAGCAGATTAAAGTGCCCGCAAGCAGGCAGGGCCCGGATTCGATTGAGGCCTGCTATGCCAGCCTTGCCCCCAAGCATGCTGAGACAGCAGTTGAGACTGGGTGTGATGGCATGTGCCTGTAATCCCAGCTCTTGGGAGGCTGTAAACACTGTAAGTCCAATCTAATAGTGAGGCCCTGAATACCCTGTGTAGGCCCTTCCCTAAAATACAAAAGGAATTGTACAAGCCTTTACACTTAGTCTTTGCCGGCACAAGCCTTTTTAAACATTGAGCAAAGATAGAATATATATCCTGCTGAGAAACAAAAAACAAAATAATAATGAGCTTAGCATGTTTGGTGAAAACTGCTGTGGAAAAAAATCAAATAAAATAGTATAAACAATGGGCCAACAGTATGGTTCAGTGGTCTAACGTGCCTGCTTAGGAATGCTTGGGCAACTGCAGGGACTGCGGTTTGATCCCTGGCACCACACGCTGTGCTAGCCTCACCCCCAGGGCAGGCTGAGCCTGGCCATAATACCAATAAGTCAATAAATAAATTAATTAATTAATAAACTAAAACCTTTTTTTATTTATTTTTTTATTTATTTATTTTTTTTTTTTTTTTTTGTCTTTTTGAGTCAGGGTCTTACTGTGCAGTTGAGGCTGGCCTTGAGCTCACTTTTATAGCCCAGGTTGGTCTCGAACTCGCACTGATCCTCCTGCCTCAGCCTCCCAAGTGCTAGGATTACAGGCGTGCGCCACCACGCCCGGCTTCTTAAAACCTTTTTTTTAAAAAAAAAAAAAAAAAAAACAGTATAAACAAGGTAGAGGGGAATCCAGATTGCTTGTGTGGCTGGAGTTTTTACAAAGATGGTTAAGTCAAGCATTTTTGAGTTAGATAATCTGGCTCAACCAATACTTAATAGGAAAAAGGTTTTAGCTAAAAAAGATTTCAGATATATACAAATGCTTGCTATGTGTGGTGGCACATATCTGTGACCCCAATAATTGGGAGGCTGGGGCGGGAGGATTGCTGCAAGTTTAAGGCCAGCCTGGGCTATGTATAGTTCAGAGGCAGCCTGAAATATATGGTGAGACCCTGTCACAGGGAGGGAGGGAGGACGGAGAGAGATTTGTATTTCTTAAAATTTATTTATTTATTTTTTTTTCTTGTTTCAGAACCTTTGTTTGTCTCTTCACTCATTTTTATGGCTGACTCAGCCCACCCTGAGGGCAGGGCTGGCGCAGCATGTGGTGCCGGGGATCGAACCGCGGTTCCTGAAGCCGCCCAAGCTTTCCCAAGCAGGCACTTTAGACCACTGAGCCATCCCGTCAGGCCCCGAGATTTGTATTTCTTAAAGGAATTTTTTAAAATTTTATGTATTTAGTTGGTATAGGGACTTGCTATGCAGCTCAGACTCATAAGTGATTCCCTGGTCTCAGCCTCCCTAGCATTGTGATTATATGCTTGCTCCATCACACCTGGTTTCAGAGGTGGTCCAGCATGACATGAGGTACCAGGGATTGAACACAGGTCTTTGGTGCTTGCCAGGTAGGCATTTAGATCACTGAGCTATCTCCCTAGCCCTTCATTTTTTTAAAAAGAATTTTTAATTTTATTTATTTATTTATTTTTTTCTTGTTTCAGAACCTTTATTTGTTTATTCACTCATTTTTATGGCTGGCTCAGCCCGCCCCAAGGGCAGGGCTGGCAAAGCATGTGGTGCTGGGGATCGAACCGCGGTCCCTGCAGCCGCCCAAGCTTTCCCAAGCAGGCGCTTTACACCACTGAGCCATCCTGCCGGTTCCCTCCCTAGCCCTTCTTAAAAGAATTTTGTCTTAATTTTAAATATATATTTTAAGTTGTAAAGGCTCACTTACACAAAATGTAAACATTTATGGATTAAAATCTTAGCTCCTGGCATAGTGGTGCACACTTAAAATTCCTAGCATTCTGAGAGCCTAAGACAAGAGGATAACAAGTTTAAGACCATTCTGGGCAGCTTAGTGACTTTGAGAGATCTTGTTTCAAACTAACACATAAAAAATGTCTAGATATATTCAGTCCATGATCTTTGACAAAGGGACCAAAACATATACTGGAGTAAAGATTGTCAGCCTCTTTATTTTTATTTTTATTTTTATTTATTTTTGTCTTTTTGAGACAGGGTTTCGCTATGCAGTTCAGGCTAGCCTTGAGCTCACTTTTGTAGCTCAGGTTGGTCTCAACTCGCACTGATCCTCCTGCCTCAGCCTCACAAGTGCTAGATTACAGGTATGAGCCACCACGTCCAGCTATGCCAGCCTCTTTAATAAATAAATGGTGCTGGGAGATGCAGTTTACTTTGTAGGTATTGCCAAGTCCAGGAACCACACTACTCATAGCCAGTCCCAAAAGTGGCACAGAAATGGCATTAAGAAATCTTAGTCACGAAGATATGAATGTCTGAAGAGAGTAGATCACAAGTTCAAGAAGATGCAAGCAAATAATACCAAGGCCATGAGTGCACGTGCTAAGGCAGGTGAGAATATTCTTAACACTAGTTGCATAAAGAAATAAGAATCAGGGTAAGATATTATATCAAATTAAAAATCTGCATAGCAAAAAAAAAAAAAAACCAATGAGCCGGGCATGGTGGCGCATGCCTGTAATCCCAGCACTTGGGAGACTAAGGCAGGAGGATCAGTGTGAGCTCAAGGCCAGCCTGAAGTGCATAGTGAGACGCTGTCTCAAAAAGATTAAAAAAAAAAGAAAAGAAACAATGCACAGAGTGAAGAGGCAATATATGCAATGGGAAAAAATTTGGGTTTTTTTACAGGTTTTTTATTTTTATTTATTTTTTTCTTGTTTCAGAACTTTAGTTTGTTTGTTTATTTATTTTTATGGCCGGCTCAGCCTGCCCTGAGGGCAGGGCTGGCACAGCATATGGTGCCAGGGATCGAACTGTGGTCCCTGCAGCCGCCCAAGCTTTCCTAAGCAGGCGCTTTAGACCACTGAGCCATCCTGCCAGGCCCCGCAATGGGAAAAAATTGTTTGGTTTTTTTTTGTTTTTTTGAGACAGGGTCTCGCTATGCAGCTCAGGCTGGCCTTGAGCTCACTTTGGTAGCCCAGACTGGTCTCGAACTCACACCGATCCTCCTGCCTCAGCCTCCCAAGTGCTGGGATTACAGGCGTGTGCCACGACGCCCGGCGATAGCTACCCTTTGGATAGGATTAATACCTAGAGTATACAGAGAACTCAAGAAAATTAGACAGACCCCCACAATAAAAGACTCAATCAAAAAAATCAGCAAATGAAAGGAATATACATAAAAAAATGTTCAGCATGTCTAACTAAGAAATACACATTAAAACAACACTGAGATTTCATGTTACTCCAGGAAGAATGACTTTCATCAAGAAACTAAATGGTAACAAATGTTGGCAAGGCTGCAGGGGTAAAACAGAACCCTTCTTTCTACTCTGTTGGTGGGAATCTGGTATAGCCACTTTTGGAAAACACTGTAGAGGACCCTTAAAAGTTAAAAATAGAAATTTACTGTGACCCATCTATTCCCTTTCTAGATATTTTTCCAAGAGAATTAAAGCTATCATGCTGCCAGGTATGGTGATGTGCACACCTATAATGCCAACCTCCTGGAAGGGAGGCTGAGGGTGGAGGATCTTCCATGTTTGAGACTAGCCTGGGCTACAAAGTGAGCTCAAGGCCAGCCTGAACTGCATTATGAGATCCTATCTCAAGATAGCTCAGTGGTCTGAAGCACTTGCTTAGGCAAACTTACGTAACAGCAGGGACTGCAATTTGATCCCAGGCATCACATGCTGTGCCAGCCCCACCCACAGGGCAGTCTGAGCCAGCCATAATGTATGTACATACATACATACATACATACATACATACATAATATAGACATAAGAACTTTAAACAAAAAAAATATGAGCTTTTAAAATAACATGATTTTGTTGCCTTGACCATGGTGATAAAAATGATTATAGACACATACCTAATCCAACTTTTCTTGAGATAGTTTTCAACAATTTCATGTTATATCACTTTTGTTTTTTTTTTTTCAGAGAAAATTTATCAAAGGATCTTTACTTAATATCTCAAATGGATAGTGACCAATTTGTCCCAATATGGACAGTTGCCAACATGGAAGAAATAAAAAAATTGACTACAGATCCTGATCTAATTCTTGAAGTGTTGAGATGTATGTAAATAATATCTTCTAACTTGTGTCTGATTTAGTCGGGGAGGTGACTGGGAATTGAACTCACAACTTTGTACTTTCCAGGCAGTCACTTATTGTGTTTGTTTGTTTGTTTGTTTGTTTGTTTAGTGAGACTGGGATGCAAACTCACGACCTTGCATTTGTCAGGGAGGCACTTGTGCCATTGTGTTTAAATATTTTTTAGAAGTTAAAGTTTTCTGGATTTCTCATGTTTGAGGGGTTTAAATGGTTCTGTGTTATTCTGGTAATTTATTTTTGCTGTCTGCCAGTGTAGTGTGCACGTGTCTATAGTTCAAGTGTTCAGCTTCTATATCAATTGTGTATTTTAGTTGCTAAGCTTGATGTTCAGTTAGCAATGACATCTCTCCCCGTCTCCTTTTTTTGTGGTACCAGGATTGAACTAAGGCCTTGTACTTGCCAGGCAGGTACTTATGCTGCTGAGCTATCTCCCTGACCCTAAATCTCATTTTTATGGGCTACTAGGAAGTGTCATCCTTATATCCTTTAAAGGAGCTCATTTCAAACTTGAACCCAAGAAAGAATAATAATTTATTTCACAGCTGTACATCTACTACATGTCTGCATAGTAATGAAATATCAGTTTTATAAGTTAATACCAATCTTTATAGTATACTTTTATCTTATGCTGATTTCACAATCTATGAGTTACAACTACAGTTTGATAAACACTCCTGAAGTTTGGTAAAAAATTGAGATTTATAGGGGCTGCAGATAGAGCTCAGCAGCATAAGTGCTTGCCTGGCAAGCATCAGATTCCAAGTTCTCTGGTACCACCAAAAAAAAATTTTTTTTTTTAAATTGATATTTCTTAACAGGCATGGTGGCACATACCTGTAATTCCAGTACTTGGGAGGCTGAGGCAAGAGGATCAGTGTGAGTTTGAGACGAGCTTGGGCTACAAAAGTGAGCTCAAGGCCAGCCTGAACTGCTGGTCCTGTCTCAAAACTGGGCAAGACCCAGACTCAAAACAAACAAACAAACAAACAAAAATTGGTATTTCTTGATGGACTTGGTGGCACATGCATATAATCCAAGTATTCTGAGAAAGTGTTGGAAGGGAATCACAAATTCAAGCCTAGCCTAGACAATAATTTACAGAGCCCTTATCTTAAAAATGAACAGGAAGGGGCTTAGGTAGAGTCCCCAGTACCACAAACTATATTAACTGATTAAGCTCTTAAGAATTTTTAATGATATCTGTGTCTCGTATTAGCATTTCTTGGTAACCTCCCAAGTTTATTAATTAACTACTTGACTAAATAAATATCTTTTATATGGAGTCTGTTGAGAATGTTTAAAAGTTAATGTAAAGCGCATGGTCCTGAGTTTGATCCCTGATTTTTTTTTTTTTTTTTTTTTTTTGGGGGGGGGGGCGGGGTTCGAACTCACGACCTTGCACTTGCCCAGCAGGCACTTGTGCCTCGGAGCTATCTCCCCAGCCCCTGATCCCTGATTAAAAAAAAAAAAAAACATGAAACATAACAAGTACCATAGCCCTATATGGGAGTATTAAGTTTGTATAGACTTTCTGTCTTTTTTGTTTGTTTGAGACAAGTTCTTGCTATATAGTTGAGGCTGGCTTTGAGCTCACTTTGTAGGCCAGGCTAGTCTCAAAATGATCCTCCTGCCTCTGATTACAGGTGTGCACCACCACGCCCAGCATAAAATGCCCCAGTCTTGTCTACAAAGAAAATTGGCAGACAAGTAAAATACTTTCTCTTACTTAGGTTAGAGCCAAGCACTTATTTTGCCCTTTATACCCTTTTTTTACAAATCTACTTACCTCCTCAGGTAAATGTGACATATTTGAAGGAATTTGAAGGAACTAGAAATGAGCATTTCAGCTACGTAGAAGTACCCTTTTCCATTCTTGCTTCAAAATCAGCCTTCAAGGGATGACTTTTGGCTCTTGGTTATAGTATATAAAAATAAATATATTATTTTAAAAAGAGGCACAATATGGACTGAGGATATAGCTCAGTTACTGTCCAGGCAAGCTCAAGGACCCAGTTTCGATTCTCGAGTACTGCATGATGTGCTAGCCATCGAAAACCAGGGATGGTGGCATACACTTGTAATCCCAGTGCTTGGGAGGCTGAAACAGGAGGATTACTGCAGGTCTAAGCTGCATAGCATACCAAATACATAAATTTTTTTTAAAAAGGTAGGCACCATATGAAGTCATAATTTAACATATATTCTTCCTGACAGCTTCTTTTCAGCCTGACACAGATCTAAGTCAAAATATGTACTTCAAGTATTTGCTCAGTGCATAACCTCTGAGGAAAATATATACAAGCCTTAGATTTTTTATCTTCACTATAATCATTGACCTATTAGTCTGTGGTAGTTTATTTAGTTCAAAGTTAAAATACTGTGTTGTTGGCATTATTCATATCATTGCCTTATCACTTTTAAATAAAACCCTTTTTAAAATTTCAGCATCTCCAATGGTACAAGTTGATGAGAAAGGCGAGAAAGTGAGACCGAGTCATAAACGTTGCATTGTGATTCTCAGGGAGATTCCTGAAACAACTCCAGTAGAGGTAAACCTTTAAAAGTGAAATGCTCTGTAACCATTTAAACTGGAGAAATGACACAAGCAAAGTATAGCTCCAAGTGCTGGGACTACAGGTGTGTGCCACCATGCCCGGCTAAGGCCGGTTATTTTTAAAGAGATTAATGAAATAGGACGAACCCTACTGTTTAATGAAACAAAACAAATGTGCATTCATAAAGATGGCATAGTACATGCTTAAAAATAAATACTAATTGGATGAAACACAACACTATAATCTGAAAGCACAATCTCCTATAATTATATATGATCATACTTAAAATTTATATTCTTGGGCAATAGCACAAGAGCCAGCTTGGCAAGCAGAAGGTCCTGAGTTCATTTCCTAGTATCAAAAAAAAAAAAAAAAAAAAACTAGATTCTACCAGCTGTTGCTGACTTTATAGTTTACAGTCTTTTAGAGCCAAACATTGTTTCCAACTAAGAATCTTAGTCTTTGAATGGTTAGATAACTTGGCCCAAGCGTAAATGGACTATGATTGACAGTCTAGATTTAAACATGCTCTCTAAAACCCATGTTTCATTTCTTTTTTTTTTTCTTTTTGGTGGGACCAGGTTCGAACTCACGACCTTGCACTTGCCAGGCAGGCACTTGTGCCATGAGGTATCTCCCCAGCCTTTTTTTTCCTATTTTCTATTGTCTTTCCATTTTGTCTTTTTAAGAGAGAGTCAGGCTGGCCTTGCATCATCCTCCCAAGTGCTGTGACTAACCACACTAGCTAAAAGCCCATGTTTCTTAGCCACTATGCCTTGAATTGCCAGATTAAGTCATTGCAAATTTTTTTGTTTGTTTGTTTGGTTTTTTTTGTTTTTTTGAGACAGGGTCTCCCTATACAGTTCAGGCTGGCCTTGAGCTCACTTTTGTAGCCCAGGCTGGTCTCGAACTCACACTGATCTTCCTGCCTCAGACTCCCAAGTGCTGGGACTAGCAGGTGTGCACCACCACGCCCGGCTAGTCATTGTGAATATTAAAAGTTAAGATTTTTCAGTAACTTATTTGTTGTAATATATTACCTATTCAAAAAAAATTTTAAGCCTTTGTCAGATGATGAAATGTCTTAATTAATCATTTTGCCCAGTCATTCAGCATTAAATCTCTAAATAAAAATTTGCCAAATTTAGAAACAGTGAGATGAATTAGAAAACAAATTGTCCCAAGATCTTTGATTTGAACTGCCTGTCAAAAGTAAACCAAGGCTTTCTACTGTATAACTTCTCTAGCCCTTTTTAATTTTTTCTTTAAATTGCCCAGGCTGGGCTCATACTTGTATATAATCTTGTCTCGGCCTCTGAGAGTATTGGGATTATGGCCAAGCCACTCCTCCCCCCACCCAGCTTTTTCAGCTTATTTGTTTTTAATAATGGCAGACTAGATAGGGAAAGGAGAGGAGATTTTTTTTTTAACAATTTTTTTGTTTGTTTGTTTGAGAACTTTTGTTTATTTATTTTTATGGTAGGCTCAGCCTGCCCTGAGGGCAGGGCTGGCACAGCATGTAGTGCCGGGGATCAAACCGCGGTCCCTGCCGCTGCCTAAGCTTTCCTAAGCAGGCGCTTTAGACCACTGAGCCATCCTGCCGGGCCCTGAGGAGAGGAGATTTTAGTATAAAGAAAATTTAGCTTGCCACCAGAAGTGAGAAACTTGTTTTGCTGATCATAATATCAAATATTTCCATCCCTCAGGGCCCAGCAGGATGGCTCAGTTGTCTAAAGCGCCTGCTTAGAAAAGCTTGGTTGACTGCAGGGACCATGGTTTGATCCCCCCGCACCACATGCTGCGCCAGCCCTGCCCTCAGGGCAGGCTGAGCTGGCCATAAAAACAAACAAAAGTTCTGAAACAAGAAAAAAATTTAAAAAGAAAAAAACAAATATTTCCATCCCTAAATTTTAATTTACACTGTATTTTGTTCAGAATACTTAACACGTGAAGAAATAGGACTAAAGGACACAGAAATGCTCATCTTCCCTTGTAAACAAAACAAAAGCCCGTTATTTCTTGGTGTGACATTACACACCTGTAATCCCAGCACTTGAAAGACTGAGGCAAGAGGATCATTGTGAGTTGGAGTCTAGCCTGGGCCAACCTGAACTGCATGGCAAGACCCTGTCTTTAAAAAAAAAAAAAAAAGACCATTACTATTACTTTTTAAGTTGCCTACAAATTCTCTGTTTTAGGAGGTAAAAGCTTTGTTCAAAAATGAAAATTGCCCAAAAGTGATAAGCTGTGAGTTTGCACACAACAGCAACTGGTACATTACCTTCCAATCAGACACGGATGCACAACAGGTGAGAAGTTTTTTCTTCTGCCATAAGTCCTACTTACAAAAGTCAGTATATTTTAATTAAAATGTTTGCTTGGAGGCTGGGGAGATAGCTCTGTGGCACAAGTGCCTGACTGGCAAGTGCAAGGTTGTGAGTTTGAACCCCAGTCCTGCCAAAAAAAAAAGAAAATGTTTGCTTGCTCTAATGCTAAGACTAGTGGGCAGGTTGGTCATCTTTTCTCTTTTGCTTTTTTTGATTATCTTCATAAAGATTTCTTGGTTTTAATTTAAGAGCTTCCTGTCAGTAAAAGTTAACACACACTGTTAAAATTAATATCGATGTACTGGGCATGGTGGTGCACACCCGTAGCCCTTGAGAGGCTAAGACAGCAGGATTGCCTCAAGTTTGAGGCCAGCCTGGGCTGCATAGTAAGTTCAGGGGCAGCCTGAACTATACTGTGAGATCCTCTCTTCAAAAAGCAGCAACGGGGCCCGGCGGGATCGCTCAGTGGTCTGGAGCCCCTGCTTGGGGAAGCTTGGGCGGCTTCAGGGACTGCGGTTCGATCCCCGGCACCACATGCTGCGCCAGCCCTGACCTTGGGGTGGGCTGGGCCGGCCATGGAAATGAGTGAATGGACAGGCAAGGGTTCTGAAACAAGAATAAAAATAATAAAAAAAAAATTTAAAAAAAATTAAAAAAAAAAAAGCAGCAACAGTGTTAATAGGGATATTGAAAACCATGTACTCAGTGCTATTTCTACTACACAGTAGACCTACAATTTTCTAAAAAATTGTGCAAGTTTTGATTTAATGGTTTTGTTTTTATGCCTTCCTTAAAACACAAATTTTTTGTTGTTGTTGTTTTTTTGTCTTTTTGAGACAAGGTCTTGCTATGCAATTGAGGCTGGCCTTAAGCTCACTTTGGTAGCCCAGGCTAGTCTCGAACTCTCACCGATCCTCCTGCCTCAGCCTCCCGAGTGCTGGGATTACAGTTGTGCGCCACCATGCCTGGCTAAAAATATGTATTTTAGGTATTAGTATAAAAATACAGATTTTTTTTAAATTCATCTTAGAAATTTATCTGAATCTTGATATCTAGTGTGGTTTTAGGTCTGATTTCAATCTTGTATATTTTATCTGTAGCAATCTATATATGTGAATTGTAGCTGAAAAATGTTAAATTTCATTCTGTTACAAGACTGTTTTTTGTTTTGTTGTTTTGTTTTTTAAAGAAATAATTGGCAGTTCCAGACTGTTTATGAATAAAGATGGGTTTAATAAAATGTCTGTTTGAATACCAATGAAAATTCTTTCTGCTTTAACAGGCATTTAAATACTTGCGAGAAGAAGTTAAAACATTTCAGGGCAAGCCAATTATGGTAAGAAACATTTCTACATACAGAAAAGATCAGTGAAACAAAAGCTTGGTTTTTTTTTGTTGTTGTTTGAGAGTTTAAGAAAACACAAATAGGTAATATTTTATAGGCCTGTAGTTATTTATTTATTTATTTATTTATTTATTGGTGGGACTGGGGTTTGAACTTATAAACTTGCACTTGCTAGGCAGGCACTTGTGTCACGGAGCTATCCCCTGGGCCCCATAGGCCTGTGGTAATTTTAAAGACCTTCTTGTTGGGAGCTACAGGAAGCCAGGAAATCGATCAAGTGTGTGTAGATGGGACTGGCTTTCCCTGCCTTGGGCAGAAAGCTACCCCAGTGCTGAGAAAAACATCCTGTCTTGTTCAGGCCAGCTATTGGTTGCTGAGTAGCCTTGTGTCATTGGTTGCAAACTTTGTAGATGTATAAATAGAGGATCGTGGGGCCTGACAGGATGGCTCAGTGGTCTAAATCACCTGCTTGGGAAAGCTTGGGCAGCTGCAGGGACTGCAGTTCGATCCCAGACACCACATGCTGCGCCAGCTCGGTCCTCAGGGCAGGCTGAGCCAGCCATAAAAATAAGTAAACAGACAAACAAAAGTTCTGAAACAAGAAAAAAAATAAAATTAATAAAATTTAAAAATAAATAAATAAAAAATAAAGGATCATTTCTGAGTTGAGTTAGTGTCACCCATCAGGCAGACTGGTGACCATGTAGCCCAACTTTTCATCTTTTCTCTTTCTTATTCCTACCACTGTGTCTCCCTGGGGTTGAACAAGTTCACAGTAAGATCAATGGATCCCTACACTTTCTGGTTTGTGTTGAGTGAGTGTTATTTCAGAAAATTAGCTGATTGGCATTAAGATATTACACATAATGTACTTTCCAAATAAGTACAGCATTTGTTTGGTAGTTCACAACTTATATTTCCAAATCTCAAAATGAACATCAGGTAGAATTTTTAACAACATTAAGTAGAAAACAATCTTAGTACCTTCAACTTCATCTCGGTTAACTGCATTTCCACGTTAACATCCAGCCATCAGGATCATTGATGATACCTGCTCACTGTCTCAGTGGCTGATCTGTTCATGGTTCTCTTGTGTCTACTTTCCAACTTCTTTCTATTGTTGCTCATGGAATTCAACTTTTCCTGAGCCAATTACTTGCACCTATTAAAACTGAGAACCTTCTGCCTCACCTGACTGTTTTCCATTCTTTTTTTTTTTTTTTTTTTTTTTTGGTCTTTTTGAGACAAGGTCTCACTGTACAGTTCAGGCTAGCCTTGAGCTCAGTTTTGTAGCCCGGGCTGGTCTTGAACTCTCACCGATCCTCCTGCCTCAGTCTCCCGAGTGCTGGGATTACAGACGTGTGCCATCACGCCCGGGTTGTTTGTTTCCATTCCTATTGTTAACTTAAAGCAGTATATATTTCTTAGAAAATCAGAATTTTGTCTACAGCCATACCACCCTGAACGCGCCTGATCTCGTCTGATCTCGGAAACTAAGCCGGGTTGGGCCTGGTTAGTACTTGGATGGGAAAATCAGAATTTATTAAGAACATTGAGGTCTAGGATATATTTTACTATATACCTTAAAAACTTTTGCTTCTTAATTCCCACAAAAATTCACATCACTTAAAGCCAGATATTTAAATGACACATGGTTAATCAACTCTTCAGTTGCTGATCCTAGAAAATAACCTTCAAAGAAAAGATAATGGAAAGACACATTCAGCTGTGAACATGGGTGGTGTGGATGGTCACACCTTTAATGTTCAAGTCACAGTTGTGAAGTCTGGAAAGGATGAGGCCTACTGTCCTTCAGGGCTAATGGGCTGCACATTGTCTTCAAGGCTGTGCACATGCTCAGGAGCAAGTCAGGCAGGCACTTAGGCCATTCATCTATCTCCCCAGCCCTTCTGCTTGCTTTTCCATTGGCTCTTTTTCACAGCCATGTTGTTGCTCTCTCTGCATTGATGATACTTGTCACTGTTGTGGTCCATGGGTGAATTCTTTGCTTTGTGCTTGGAAGCTGGACTTTGCCTCCTTCCAGGGCCAGCAAGCATGAGCTGAGGATCCTGCTGCCAACCGCTGGCATGTACCTGAGGATGAATAGCACTTACTCTGAAGCACCATTTTGCTGCACCCTCTTGTTCATCTGGGCTCCCTCCTCTGCCAACACAATGAGATAGAAATGAAAGCAAAGTGACTAATCACTTCCATGCTGAATTGCCAAAAGATCTTCACATGTGCCTATGCCTCCAGCCTGTCTACCCTTAGGAGGCTTTTACTCCCAACAGCCTCATGCAGTTTGTGTTGCCTGACCCAGCCCCGACAGCCTGCCTGTTGTTTTAGTGTTATTTTCTCAAATCCTTGTGAGTGCCTTTATTTTTTTTTTACTTTTTTTTTTTTTTTTTACTTTTGAGACAGGGTCTCGCTATGCAGTTCAGGCTGGCCTTGAGCTCACTTTGGTAGCCCAGGCTGGTCTCGAACTCTCACCGATCCTCCTGCCTCAGCCTCCCAAGTGCTGGGATTACAGGCGTGTGCCACCACGCCCGGCTTTTTTTACTTTTTATGTATTTGGTACAGGGTGTCATTAAGCAGCTCATACAGCAATCCTCCTGTTTCAGCCTCCCCAGCACAGGGATTATAGGTGTGCACCACTAAGCCAGGACTTGATGCTGGTTCAGCAGGACATGGTGGGTAGGGCTAGCATGTGGTTCTGGGCACCAAACCCCCTTTGAATTCTTTTATTTTATCAAATGGTTTGGTGGAGGGGCCTGGTGGGATGGCTCAGTGGTCTAAAGTGCCTGCTTGGGAAAGCTTGGGCGGCTTCAGGGACCGCGGTTCGATCCCCAGCACCACATGCTGTGCCAGCCCTGCCATCGGGGAAGGCTGAGCCAGCCATAAAAATGAGTGAATAAACAAGCAAAGGTTCTGAAACAAGAAAAAAATTAAATTAAATTAAAAAAAGAAAAACATGGTTTGGTGGATCTTTTGGATTGTCAGCCTAGGAAGTCATACTGTGTACAAATAAACATTGTGTTTCATCATGAAAACATTTTTTCTTCTGGTCTTTTAAAACTGATTCTTTTGGTTGTCAATATGACAGTATTCCTGCCAGGAAATTTGAACCTTTCCTTTTTTTTCTCTTTTATTTTTTTTTAGTAGTGCTAGCATTTGAACTCAGGGCCTGGTATGTGGTAGACAGACACTTTACACTGATGTACATCTCAGTCTGCTTATTTATTTATTATTTACTTATTTATTTATTTTGTCTTTTTGAGACAGGGTCTCACTATGCAGCTCAGGCTGGCTTTGAACTCACTTGTGTAACCCAGACTGGTCTCGAGCTTACACCCATCCTCCTGCCTCAGCCCCCAGTGCTGGGATTACAGGCATGTGCCACCACACCCGGCTGCACACTAATTTTTATGTTGTTAAAACCAAAGAACCAAACATCTGGAAAGATAGGTACTGGAATCAGGAACCTTCCATTGTTCAAGTTGTGCTTGTTTTCAGCTGCAGCTTTCAGATTTTGAATATGTCAAACTGCTGATAAAATTTTGGTTTCCTTGGGCCGGGCAGGATGGCTAAGTAGTCTAAAGTGCCTGCTTAGGAAAGCTTAGGCAGCTGCAGGGACCGCGGTTCAATCCCCAGCACCACATGCTGTGCCAGCCCTGCCCTCAGGACAGGCTGAGCCAGCCATAAAAATAAATAAACAAACAAATAAAAGTTCTGAAACAAGAAAAAATAAAAGAAATTCTTTAAAAAAATTTTTTTCTTTTGGTTTCCTAATTGCACATAGGCCATGTTTCTAAATTTCTATGATTCAAAAAGCAATGATCTTGGCCTAGAGGGTGTAATTTAGTGGTAGAACACATGCTTAGAATGCTGGGTTCAATCCCCAACACAGAAACAAAACAAATGATCATGGAGAAGAAGAGCATCTAATTCATGTTGTTTGTCCACTCATTCCCTCATCCACTGGTAGTTTCATATTGAAACAGTGATTCATTCTGCTCTAGTTGTACTTTTTCAGTATTTTGAGGCAGTTACATTATGTAATTCAGTCTGGTCTTAAACCCTATATATAGTCCAGGCTGCCCTTGAATTTTCAGTAAACTTGCTTCAGCTTCCAGGACACCAGACAGCAATAACCTCTATCATTTCCCTTCAGCCTACCAGGGATGAGTTCTCTTAGCCCTTATCTAAAAGTGTCAGACTGGTGAAAAAGCTAAGCGGACTAAAGCATGTAGTTAGGCAAGCTTAGGCAAGTGCAGGGACTGCAGTTTGATCCCAGGCACCACTGCTGCGCCAGCCTCATGCCCGGGACAGGCTGAGCTGGCCAGAGTCCCATCATGGTGATGCACACCTCAAATCACAGTGCTGGGGAGGCTGAAACAGGAGGATCACCAGGAGTCTGAGCTGCATAGTAAAGCCCTACAGTAACCAAATACAAAGTGCCTATTCTAGGGCCAAAGAGATAGCTCAGTAATATAAGTGCCTGCTTGGTAAGTACAAGGTCCTGAATTCAATTCTCAGTACCTCCCCGCCCCCCCCCCCCAAAAAAGCAAGCCTATTCATTCACATTGTTTTTTGGGGGGGGGGGCTCTGACCTGGGGACAGAGCTGGTATGGCATGTGGTGCTAAGGAGAGAACTGCAGTCCCTGTGGTTGCCTTAGAAGGCACTTTAGACCGCTGAGCTGTCTAGCTGGCCTGTCACATGCTTTGGTTTTTGCTTGTTTTTTGGTATTTAGTACAGGGCCTCACTACTGTTGAGTAACAATAGAGCAAAAAGCAGTGAAAGGGTAAATGGCGAACTGGACAAAAATTAGGTGGTTTTTTTGTTTGTTTGTTTGTTTGGTCTTTTTGAGACAGGATCTCACTGTGCAGTTGAGGCTGGCCTTGAGCTCACTTTTGTAGCCCAGGCTGGTCTCAAACTAGCACTGATCCTCCTGCCTCAGCTTCCCAAGTGCTGGAATTAAAGGTGTGCACCACCACACCCAGCTAAGCTTATCTTTTTATATGTGCTGTTATGCTACAGGTTAAACCCAGGGCCTTGTACATGTTAGGTAACAGTCTACCTATAAGATGCACTGCCAACTGAAATTCTTTTTTTAAAAAATTATTATGGCCAGCTCAGCCTGCCCTGTGGGTAGGGTTGGCACAGCATGTGGTGCTATAGATCAAACCGTGGTCCCTGTGGTTGCCTAAGCTTTCCTAAGCAGGCGCTTTAGACTGCTGAACCATCTTGCCCTGAAATTCTTTCTTTTAGAGGCTTTCTATCTATCTTTTAGACTGGGCCTTGTTATGTCTAGGGTAGCCTTGAATTTATGGGAATTCTGCACCTATTCTGCACCATCCCAAGTGCTGGGATTACATGCCTGGCTGGAATTATACTTCTCCTTAACTTTGGTTTATTGACATAATTTCCCTCTTATCCATGAATGTGTATATAATGCTAGATTGAAGTCTTTTTTTTTTTTTTTTTTTTTTTGTGGGACCAGGGTTCGAACTCACGACCTTGCACTTGCCCAGCAGGCACTTGTGCTTCGGAGCTATCTCCCCAGCCCCTAGATTGAAGTCTTATTATTTCCCACATCTTGATCAACTTGAGGTCTTTTTTTCTTTTGGCTGTATCACTATTTCATAAAAGATACAGCTGTGATTACTTTTTAGGTCATGTTAAGGTCAGCTTTTTCAAGTTTAGCCATCATTTATTTCTTTGGTTCTCCTATTCTTTTGTGGTGTAAGGGGTTGAACTCAGGATCTTATCAAGGGTAACAAGTGTTCTAACACTGAGCTATACCCTCAGCCCAACAATTAATTTCTTTTCATGTGGTGATAGTTTCAGGATGGGAAGGGGAGGGGTTCTAGTCTATAGTTTCAAGGATCATAAAATATAACTCACATTAAAATGGTAACTTTATGCTCTTTGGTTTCTCACTTTATAGATATAATTTGGTATTTACACACATGTGTCCAGTTTATTTCACTTAAAAATAATGTTCTCAAGGTACATCCATTTACCTAGAACTGTCTCAGACTTATCTTTATGGCAGAGCAGTGCTCTTTTGTATTTAAAAAAATGTTTATCCATTTACCAGTTCATTCCCATCTTTTGTGTGTGTGTGCACACATATGTATGTATGTATGTATGTATTTGGTACAGGGTTTCACTATGTAGGTCAGACTCCTAGTGATCCTCCTATTTTCAGCCTCCCCAGTACTGAGATTACAGACATACACTGTCAAATCCTGGTGCTTGCACTTGCACTTAGTTCACTGAGCTATTTTGCTGGTCTTTATTTTTTTTATTTTTATTTTTTTTTTCTTGTTTCAGAACCTTTATTTGTTTATTCACTCACTTTTATGGCCGGCTCAGCCCGCCCCGAGGACAAGGCTGGCGCAGCATGTGGTGCCGGGGAAAGAACCGCGGTCCCTGCAGCCGCCTAAGCCCTCCCAAGGAGGCGCTCTAGACCACTGAGCCATCCCGCCGGGCCCTATTTTGCTGGTCTTTAATCCCATCTTTTAATCCTTCTAAATAAATATTTTTCTCTCTGCTTCACATCCCCTTTCCTTTCAGGTTGACAGTATATTTTGGAAATAACTCCGTAGTAGAATTTGGAGCAAATTCTCAAATTGTTAGTTGAAGATTGTATGGATGGATGTACCATAGTGTATTTAGTGATTGATAGACTGCTAATTTTGTATGTGTATATATTGGAAGAGAGTTTATTTCCAACACTGGTGTGAATAGTTTTAATGTATACTGTTAAGTACTTTTTCCTGTTTTATTAAGTAATAACTGATAAACATTGTACAATGTGCACAGTGATGTTTTAACATAGTTAAGTCAGAACTAATTAACATAGCTTTCTTACAGCAGTTATCTGGTGTGCATTCCATTGTTACTCAGCATAGACATCGTGCTGTATCTTAGTGTGTCCCAACCTATTGGCCCTGTCTCCCTTGAGTTCTTCACTCTTAACCAACATCCTCTGTCCCCTTGGCCTCTGGTACCATGGTCGTATCTGTGTGACTTCAGCTTTTTTAGGTTCCACATACAAGTACGATTGTGCATTTATTTGTTTTCACTTTATGAAATGTCTTTCTTTGTCAATGTTATCTTTATTTTTTTTAAGAATTTTTTATTTTATTTATATTTTATTTCTGGTTTCAGAACTTTTGTTTATTTATTTTTATGGCCAGCTCATCCTGCCCTGAGGGCAGGGCTGGCGCAGCATGTGTTGCCAAGGATTGAACTGTGTTCCCTGCAACTGCCTAAGCTTTCCTAAGCAGGCGTTTAGACCACTAGAAACATCCTGCCGGGCCCCTCAATGTTATAACTTTAAAGACAGAAATTTTTGTTTTGTTTTGTGGTACTAGGAATCAAACGCAAGACCTTGTGCTTGCCAGGCAGGCATTGTATTGCTGAGTTATATCCCTGGTACCATGGTTTTTAGTTTTTTGGGACAGGGTATTGCTGGTAATTTCGGTTGGTCTTGAAATCACTATGTAGCTCAGGCTGGCATTGAACCTTGAGCAATCCTCTCTCAGCCTCTGGAGTCTGAGATTGCAGGTGCACACCACCATGCTCAGCTAGCATTTTTAAATTTTTGATAAACCTCTATATTGTTGTCTATAATAACTATAGTAATTTACACTCTGTCAACATTGTGCAGAGTTTATGTGTTGCATACTTCCTTTCCAGTACATTACTGTCTTTTTAATAATAGTCTCACAGGTCTACAGTGCTTTGTGTTTTGTTTTGTTTTTTTAATTCTAATGAGCAAAATTTTGTATGTTTCATATGTTTATGCCATTTGCTTTTTTATGTATGAACTCTGTTCATATCTCGAGCCAATTTTCTATGGGATTGTTCAGCCTTTTCTTGTCTATTTTTTTTTTATTATTTTTATTTATTTATTTATTTATTTTTGTCATTTTGAGACAGTGTCTCACTATGTAGTTCAGGCTGGCCTTGAGCTCACTTTTGTAGCCTAGGCTGGTCTCAAACTCATATTGATCCTCCTGTCTCAGCCTCCCGAGTGCTGGGATTACAGGTGTGAGCCACCACGCCCGGCTTTTCCTGTCTATTTTTACAATTCATATATTAATGCTGTAGGCACTCTTTGGTTTTGTTTGAGACACAGCCTCACTGTGTAGTGCAGGCTGCCCTTGAACTTGCCTATGTAGCTCAGGCTGTCCTCCAGCTTATGGTGAATCTTCCTCCCTCAGTCTCCCAAGTGATTACAGACATGTACCACCATACCTACACACTCTTGATGTGATACTGTAATTTTGCTATTTTGACATTTGTGTTTTTATCTTGTTTATTGTGACTTTTCCTGTGCACACTCTTATTAAAGCTATCTTTTGTGATTCTTTTTACTGTTGTTTTTCATGTATGTTTTTTCTTTTGCATTGATTGTATAATAAATAGAAATAGTGTAATTTATATAAAATATTATAAATGTAAATTTGCCATGAGGTTGTATCTCAGTGGCGTAGCACCTGCCCAACAGGTTCAAGGTCATAAGTTTTATTCCCAGTACCAAAAAAAAAAAAAAAAAAAAAAACCCAAAGTAAAATTAATGCATCTTTCTCTCTCTCTCTCTCTCTCTCTCTCTCTCTCTCTCTCTTATGGCTTGCTCAGCCTGCCCTGGGGGTGGGAATTGAACCACCTTCTCTGGTTGCCTAAGCTTGCCTAAGCAGACACTTCAGACCTATGAGCTATTTTGCCAGCCCCAATACATTGGTTTAAGTATTTACTCTTTTATTACTGTAATTTTTCTTCTGCTTCTAGGCAAGGATAAAAGCCATCAATACCTTCTTTGCTAAGAATGGTTACCGGTTAATGGATTCTAGTATGTACAGTCAGCCCATTCAAGCACAAGCACAGTATGCTTCACCAGTTTTTATGCAGCCTGTATATAATCCTCACCAACAATACTCATTATATAGTATTGTGCCTCAATCTTGGTCTCCAAGTCCTGCTCCTTACTTTGAAACACCACTGGTAAGTGAGATCCTTTTCAGAGTAATGTAAAATAACAAAATTTTAAATTCAGGGTGAAATTTCTTTTTTTTTTTTTTTTTTGTCTTTTTGAGACAGGGTCTCACTTTGCAGTTCAGGCTGGCCTTGAGCTCAGTTTTGTAGCCCAGGCTGGTCTCAACTCACAGGGATCCTCCTGCCTCAGCCTCCTGAGTGCTGGGATTACAGGCGTGTGCCACCACGCCCGGCAGGTTGAAATTTCAAGAAATCAAATAGAGCAATTCTTTTGTTGATACTGGTTATTTTTTGGCCTTGAAGTAGTGACACAAATCTAATCCTTCTTAATAAATATGTAGATTGGAAGATAAGTAAATTTAAGGCTTTTCCACAATTTTATTCTTTACACTTTCTGGAATGAATTTAAAAAGAGTACATAAGTCTTTTTTTTTTGGTGGGACCAGGGTTCAAACTCTCGACCTTGCACTTGCCAGGCAGGCACTTGTGCCACGGAGCTATCTCCCTGGCCCCAAGAGTATATAAGTCTTACATAATTTTTTTTTCTTTTTCAATTCTTTTATTGTTTAAATTTAACAATGGTTATATTACATATTTTCATCATCGGATCAGTTTAGATTAATACATATAGGTATATAAGATTGATCAAACAACTAAACATTAACCTTTCTAAATCCACATTACTTTTTTTTTTTCTTTTCCCCCTTTTTTTCTTTGAAAGTTGACATATTGCATATTGTC
>PVJA010028306.1:0-27752 GCA_004027025.1 Myocastor coypus | reverse complement strand
CTTGCACTGCCATTCCCATGCTGCAGCCGAATTCTGACTCCTGAGTTAATTCAAACCTCGTGTAAAAGAGCCAGGGAAGAGCTGCTTCCGAGGCCATTTTTGCCAGCTGTTCCAGGGTGGGCTTCTCAGGACGGGGTGAGGTGCTCAGCCATTGCTCACTGCCCCCCCAGCCCCCTTGTGCTCCTGAGGCTCCATATCGGGAGGGCCACCCAGGTGGGAGCTGTCCTGTGTGCCAACACTTGAAAATGCCTGAGATCCCTGGGCAGGGAGAGGGCACAGCAAGGCCCACAGCTGCCCAGCCTGGGGAAGATCTTAAACTGCAGGGGGGTGGGGTGCAGCAGCGCTCATCTGTAATTCCGTCACCCCTGTTCTGCAGCAGAGGATTCCTCCATCCTGGGCTCCATGATGACCTCTGTCTCAAAACAAGAGCAAAAGCAAACCAGCTGGGGGCGGAGGGGCCAGGGAGATAGCTCTGTGGCACAAGTGCCTGCCTGGCAAGTGCAAGGTCATGAGTTCAAACCCTAGTCCACGCTAAAAAAAAAAAAAAAAAAGTGAACCAACAGGACCCGTACTTCCCTGGGGCAGCTTGTTAGGGACCAGGGACAGGAGGATGCTGCCAGGCCTGGGCCTTGCACAGATGACCAGATGGACGGCCAGAGGCAGGGGCAGAGTGGGGCTGGAGCCATAGTGTGGGGTGCACAGGCCAGGCAGGTGGCAGACGTGTCCAGAGGGCCTTGCCCAGCCTCATGCACCCCCAGGTAATGATCCTTAGTCAGCTCCCCAGCTCACTGGTCCCCGCAGCTCACAGCCATGGGCGGCGGGCACAGGGTGAGAAACGCCCTCCCAGAGGCCAGCAGAGCCATGTCCGAGCTTCCCGTGAGCTTCCAGCCGTGCTTTGGTCTCCAGGGCTAGGTTCCTGTCCTCTGACCTGAAGGACTCTGCCCCTTGTTGCAGCCACCAGAGCCAAGACCCATTTGTCCATGTGACCCTGTGCCAACCACTCTTGTCTAAGGTGGGGGGCCTCCTTGTCTTGCACAGCCCCAAGTCCTGAGAGTCCCTTCCCCGCCTCTCCCTGCCAAGGCAGTGATGCGGGAGGGTGGAAGTAGGGCAAGGGACAGTGCCACCTTGGAGCCACAGGGCTCAGGATCACTACTGCCAGACACCGAGAAGCCCCAGGTCACCAGGGACGGGGGTGGGGGGCAAGAGCTGAGACAGCGAGGCGGCCGGGCACAAGGTCCCCACAGCACTCAGAGCAGAGGAGGAGGCAGCTCTTGACGCCCCTCCTCCTAGGGTGGCTGCCGTGGTCCTCACTGACCCCAGTGGTCCTGGGCCAGATCCACCGGCTCTGTCACCCGGGTCCCGTGTGACCAACCCAGTGACATGGGAAGGGCCAGGCGGTGGAGGACACCCCAAATCATCCACAGGGCCCGCGCGGTACTATTGGACAAAGAATGGAGTTGCGCCTGTTGCTCCCTCTCTGCCTGGACCGGCTGCAGGACCTGCGCTGCCCAGACCCTGGAGCAGAGGGGACCCAGGGCACTGTCCCCACCCCAGGCCCCACAGGCCTGGCGGCTCACACACAGGGAAGGCCCCAGCATCCCACGCGGCCTGCTCCTCCCGAGGCCCCGCTGCCAGCAGGTCTCCTGAAGGACAGCGCTGTGGGCGACCCTCTTACAACCCAGCCGCCAGCCACGGCAGCCCAGAGCGATCCATCTCTGCGGCCGCAGGTCAGGTCCCACCCCCACTCCGGGTATTTAACTAATGGGACACTTAGTTTAATGAGGAGACTTTGCATAACAGAGACCCGCTAATTAAATTTTAAACCTTGTCATTGCCAGGATTAGCCCAGCTCTGCAAGAAGCTAGGGGCGGGGGAGGGAGACCCCTCCCGAGTGGAGAGGGAGCTGCAGGCCAGCCCTCCCCGCCCCCATTGCCTCCGCAGGTCCAGAGTGCTGGGCAGTCCAGGCCCCTTCTAGAGAGTCGCGAGGTTTTCGGGGAGCTTCCGGGTGCAGAAGGCTCTAGAAGGCCCTGCCGCCTGCCTCTGCCCCGTTCTGGGCAGGGGACCCCAGGGCCCCTGCAGGCCCTATCCATCCTTGCCTACCCTGCCCACAGCCATGCCAGGGAGGGAGGACGTGAAGGAGTGTGTCACCCCGTTACTCCGACTCACAGGTCCCCACTTTTGATCGTTCCTAGGTCAAACAAGATGAGGGGGGTCACAGACAGCAGCCAGGGGATAGGACAGAGCCACCTCACAGTGTCCCCTGGGCCACAGTGTCTGCGTCTGGTGAGGCAAGAAATTCCCAGCCTGCTAGATATTTGGGACTAGTTCCTGTTCTCTAACACTGAAGAGTGAATTTTAGGAACAACAGAAGTTAAGAGCAGAATATATACATTGGGAGAAAGAAAGCGTCTGTCTGAGAGAGGGACAGACGGGCCTGAGTGGGTTGCCCTGCATTTCCTAGGGGCTTGATAGAGCAAATCTATGAGGTGAAAGTGAGTCCAGGGTGGCAAACATGGGAAGTCGCTAGGTGGATGCGAGGCGTCCCGTCCCTAATTGCTCAGGTCATATTGATTAAGTCGGGATCCAATGGGGAAGCCCGCTGTAGCTGTAGGGGCTCTTCCTGCCGGGGGCTGGGCTAGGGACTCCTCCTGGCTTTCTCAAGGTGATTGCTACCTGTTTAGAGTGTCAGTCCCTGACGTCCGTGCCTAGGGAGCTGTGTGGCCACTTTCGTTTCAACTTTTGCCTTGATGTCCAGCCCGCAGTGGAGGCGCCACGTTTTCCCACTGTGGCAGGGTAGCTCTCCTTCTTTACTGGCTCCTCTGAGGGTCCAGCCCTGTCCAGCTGCCTGAAATTTCTGTCTAGCTCAGCTGCCTACCACACTGGGATCATAGCCTTGTGCCACCCCACCTGGCTTCAGCTTGGGACCCTCCTTCCTGTAGGGCCGGAGCACCCCGCAGCCATTCCACGGGTGCACGGGGCCAGCTTCTCCACACCCTCTCTAGCCTTCTGCGGCTTTCTGGTTTGAGGTCTGATTTTTCTGAATTGAGGTGCGCTGCTCCAGCCATGGCCACAGCCCAGCTGGCCCCGGGCTTTCGGCCCCAGCTGCCAGGGTTGGAGGCGTGACCCCTGGGGCCTGATCTGCACTTTCCTGACAGCCAGGGCCCCGCACCATCACCAGCTATCGCAGGGCCGCCGGGGACTTGCTCGCTGAAACCCATGCAGAACCCGGAGCCCAAAGACAAGCAGAGTGACCTGCCGCGGCAGGGACACCGCCTGGGCTCCAGGCTGCTGAGGGTACCCCCCCCCCCCAGTTACAACCTCCCGAGCTGCCGCCCCTGCTGGAAAGCAGACAGGGCTGGAGGGGGAAGACAGCGAGCTCTGAGCTCCGCAGGAAGCGCCCATCACACCCCAGGCGGTGTGACTGCCACCCATCCCAGGTGTGCGTGAGCCCCGAGAGCCTGTGTCTGCGTGCAGTGTGTGTGTGTGTGTGTGTGTGTGTGTGTGTGTGCACACGCATGCACACTACACCCACCCGCCAACTTCGCCCTGTGGCCACGGGAAAGGTCCCACCCAATGCCCTGTGCAGGCTGGGCAAGTGAGACGCAGCCGAGACAGAGCCAGGTCCTGGCCCAGCCCCGCAACAGCGCTGGTGGGAATGGGTGCCCGCAAGCCCCCTGGCACCCCCACCCCGGATGGGGGTCTCTGGGTGCTGAGGGCTTGGGCCCCGCAGGATGCTGCCAGTCCCCAACTCACGCCCCCCAGGACTCTGTGGGCTACAGAGCTCCAGGCTTCCCTGGGTTGTCTGGGCTCACCGGGCACCCCAAGGTGGCAGCGTCCTCTTTCTCTCTCACTCTCTTCTGAATGTTGAGAGGGGTCTTGCAGGTCAGGATGAAATATTTTTATGGTAAAAAATGAGCCTCTGTGGCGTCAGCCGCGGGAGGTGGGAGCCGTCACCAGGTCGCCGCAGACAGATGAAAATTCTGCTTATGATGTCGCGGCTCCTCCATTAATTAGGGGGGAGGGGGCGCGCCCGGCAGGGCACACCGCGCCCTCAGCCAAAAGCTTGTCAACACGGCCCTCGAAGAATGAAAATGTAAATAACTTCCAGATTTTTCAATGTCACCGAGGTATGGAAGAGGGTCTCCACACGGGGTGTCATTCATCTCGTCTCGGATTTAAAGAGCTTTTTTTTCTATTAAATTTCTTAAAATTAATGTTGTATGTTGCTCAGAGTAATTTGAACAATTATTGGCCCAAAGAATTGATCATTACAGCCCCCTGGGATTCAGGGCTCCAACAGAAGCCTTTGAAAACCCACTGATTTATTGGGGCTGGGGCTCCGCCCCAGCAGAGCCCCGGGATTGGGTCCCGGTCCCTGTGCTGCCATCCTGGCAGATGGCGAGGAGGGGAAGGGCAGGGGCATCTCTGCCCTCTGGTTGGGGGAGCTTGAGACCTGGAAGCCCTGTGCAGACTCACACCAAGGAAGCAAGAAGGCCGCTGGGCGCCGGCGCCACTGCTCCTGTCCTCAGCACAAAGTTAAGGGGAGCCCGGGCATCCCAGGCTGGCTGGACCCGAGGCAGTGAGGCAGGAGGAGGGGCAAATCTCACAGAACCCACCCCCACCCCCAGCTTCTCTTGGTCCGCCAGGCCCAGGGCCACCGGGGACGCTGTCTGCAGGGTCTGGCTGTGGCCACGTACTCCTCCCACCACAGCGGATTCCAGTCCGAGACCCCAGGCCGAGGGAGCCAGGGACCTGGCCTCAGGGGCTGGGCTTGGGGTGGAGCCGCTGGACGAGGGCCCTTGGGGCTAGCCCATGAATGGGAGCTGGGCTGGGCTCCGTGCAGGAGGGGAGACTCAAGCAGCAAGGCCAGCACAGGCGGACCCTGGGGCGGCCTGGGTCTCCTGCTGGCCACGCCTCCCCCTGGGTAACAGTGCACGTGGTGGGGCCGCCAGCCCGAGGCCCTTCCTAGGGCTCATCGGTGAGTCTAGCTACGGGGAGCACGCAGGCACCGTGGACAAGTGGCCTACACTTCAGGAACCCATCAGAGCCTAAAAGGCCTGGGGGGAGGGCTGGCAGGATGGCTCATGGTCTAAAGCTCCTGCTTAGAAAAGCTTAGGCGGCTGCAGGGACCACAGTTCGATCCCTAGCACCACATGCTGCGCCAGCCCTGCTCTCGGGGCAGGCTGAGCCGGCCATAAAAATAAATAAATAAACAAACAAAAGTCCTGAAACAGAAAAAAAAAAAGGCCTGGGGACAGGTTATGGGAGGGACCGGTGGATTTGTTTGACCCAGGCGGCACTGCCCCCCTCCTGCCCCTTTCCTCAGGAATCCAGTGGCTCCAGCTGCTGGCCCTGGGTGGGACACTCGATGTCCCCCCTGTCCACACCATGGTCCCTGCCTGCTCTGCACACACTGCCCAGGCCTCTGGAGGACACCGTCTCTGGGTGCTTGCATCCTACCCGCCCACCCGCCAGCTGGCCAGATGGCCTCCTTTGGTCACCTCCCTGCCCGAGGGAGCCGAGCGGGCTCAGAAGGACACTCTGGCTCTGTCCTGGGGGTGGGGCATTCAGCCTCCTCCAGCTCCTCTTGTCTCCCAGCAGCTCCCAGCGCTGGCCAGTGCCCCCCTATGTCTCTCAGTTGGGGTCAGGAGGCAGAGCCGGGAGGGTCATCCTTTCTCTCCAGATCCTCAGAGCCTTGTCGCAGGCTTCTCTGCCAGCCTGTCTCTCCCAAGCAAGGATGGATGCCAGTCTTGCCCCCTGACCCCCTTAACCTGAGATTTCCTGCCTATGGGAAAGTTCCGGAAGGGCGTGGACCCCACCCACCTAGGGGACCCTCAACGAGGAGGCCCTGTAGCAGCCCCTCCAGGGAGAGGGGCCTCTCCTGCCGACTCCCCTTTGCTCCCCTTTTGGGGCAGGTGCCTCCGTCCTGTTTCCAAGGAGCAAGCAGCACTGAGGGATCTTGGGTCACACAGCAGATCTACGGCCAGCGGGTGCCGGAAGTCAAGTTGGAGACACCGGTGGCAGTGGCCCAGTCAGTCCAAGGGGTGGACGCCAGCGCTCAGCCCTGTGGCGCAGCTCCCTGAGGTGCCAGCCCCTGATGGCCGAGGACAGAGCTCACAGGAGCCCAAGTTCACATCTGCTGCCAGCCTGGCAAGGAACAGCAGCCCCACACCTCGCAGAGGACGTCCTACCCTTGCCCTCCCCGGCCGCACCCCTGCCCTGCTAAAAACGCGGCTTTCCAGACTACAACGGACAAATTTATTGAAGTCTTGGAAAGAGCTGATCACCAAGGATAAATAAAACTCACAGGACGATCACAGAACCAACAGGTGGCCCCCATTTTGTTTTCTGGGGGATGACTCGGACTAAGGCTGGGGCTGCAGGTGTCTCCCAGAATAACTAGCTCCTCCCCCGCACGGCCTCTGGGGACAGCCGGCTGTTTGGCACCTGAGCCCTGGGCAGAGCCTGGACCCCACTCAGAGAGAGGGCGACCGATGGTGGGGACTCCGTGGGGGACCCAGGCACTCCCACCTCCTCCAAGGGGCACTCAAGACCACAGTGGGTGCCGAGGCCCCTGAGAGCAGACAGGGTCTCATTGTAGGCCGCAGAGGACACTGGTCTCGCTCCCTCCCACCTCAGCCTGGGCCCGCAAGCCTGATCTCTGACCCCTGGGGGTCAAGGGTCAACGACTCAGCAATGTTTGGAGCCAGGGAAATGAAAACATAGTCATTAGCATCTTTACTGTCAGACCTTAAAGCATTTCCAACCGAGGGGGGCAGAGGCCCAACCCTGGGCGTTTCGGGTCAGAAACAGCAGCCAGCGCTCAGCGCAGCCACCGAGACAGCAGCAGTGACAGCAGGAGAGGTCTGCTTACAAATGGAGTGGCAGTCCCGGCTCCTGCGCAGCCACGGCCAGCCACGCCTCTGTCCTTCCAGGAGGAGGAGGAGGGCGAGGGGGAGGGAGAGGAGCGGCAGGACGGAAGGAGGGGGAGGAGCGGTAGGAGCTGGGGAGCCCAGTCGGAGCTGCCGAGGAGGATCAGGCGGCTGCAGGGGGCTTCACAGACTCCAGCCCTCCCTGGACATCCTTATCTGGCCTCCCTTCGAGGTCCTTGAGGACAGTGCCACCCACCCTCACGTCCAGTGCTGTTTCCCGCCAGGGCCACAGTCAGAACTGACCGTGGTCTACCTCGTCCAGCCAGGAGGCTGGGCTGGCAGGAAAGTCAGGGTAACCCCCGCTGCTCCCAGTGGAGAGGTCGGAGCTGGGTCCGTTCCCTGCCAGCCCCCTCATGGCAGGGGTGCTGCCTGGGGCTGCCAAGGGCACGAGACCCAGGCTGGTGTCAGGGTACACCAGGCTGGAGAGCAGGGGCTGTGTGCCAGGAAGGCTTTGTGGGGCAGCAGGAGATGGAGGCATGCCGTAGGGGCTGCCAGGACGCAGCTCTCGGTAAGGCTCGGGGCCAGCCAGACCTCCGTGCTCCAGCGCGAAGCTGCCCAGGGTGCCCGCTGGCCGGCCCAGGGCGGGGGTGGGCTCCCCCAGGCTGCCGTACAGGCCATTGGCGGGGCCCATTTCAGCCAGGGACGACTCCTCTGCAAGGAAGTGGAGAGCGCTGGTCAGTCCTTCCCTGTCAGAGGACCCGGAGGTTGGGCGGGCGGGTGGGCACAGAGTGCCAGAAGCCCCCTCTTCTTGCTCTGGAATTCACAGCAGGCTCTCTGCCTCCAGCCCGCCAGCCCCAAGGTCTCCCCCGCCCCCCACAACTGGAACAAAGTTACAGAGGTGGGTTCCTGCCTGGGCGGAGATCCCACAGCAACCACGGCGGCACCACAGTCCCTTTTAGAGACGGGAAATTTGGGTCCAGAGAGCTTGGGCAAGGGTTAAGCAGGTGGCATTAGAGCTGGGTGTACTTCCACTCTGGAGACCAGAGCACACAGACCCCAGAGGGGTCCCTAAATTCCAAGCAGGCAGGAGGTTTTCGCCATTTATTCCAGACGTCCTGCCAGGCTCCCAGAATCAATGCAGGGCTGTGGCTGGAGAGGCTGGGCCATCTGCCCCTTGAAGCAGGTGCCAGGCAGGTGCCCAGCTTAGGGACAAGCCAGATCACGGGGGGGGGGGTGCCAACGGGCCACCACAGGGATCATGTCCCCAGCGGCCAGCCTGCAGGCCTGGAGACGGACCTGGGCTCTGTGTGAAGGCCAGGAGAGTGTGCCAGGCGGGAATCCCAGTGTCCTGACTGCCTGAGACCCATCCCTACCGTTGAAGGAGACCTCGGCGTCGCTGTCCTGCGCTTCCGGGATGCTGTCTTTGTCGGACCTGGAGCTGCCGCGGGAGCGCTTCACGTTTCGGAAGTACTGTCCCCAGCGCTGCCGGCCCGCATCCTTTTTCAGTCTCTTCTCCTTGGCCCTGCGGTTCTGGAACCAGACCTGGGGGCGGAGATGGTGAGAGGACCCGCGGAGGGTTCCTCCACATCTGCGACCCCCCTGGCACCGCGCAGCCGAGGGCGAGCGCCGACCTGCACGACACGCATGTCCAGGCCGGTCTCGGAGGACAGCTGCTCCCGCACGTGGCGCGCGGGCTTGGGCGAGGTGTTGTACGCGCTCTTGAGCGTCTCCAGCTGCTTGGCCGTGATGGTCGTGCGCGGCCGCTTGGCTGTGGCCTCGGCCTCTGCACCAGACGTGTGAGCGAGCGTGAGGCCCCTTGCCCCAGCCCCCACGGACCACATCCTCCATGCCTACCCTAGCACCCCAGGGTCCCAGGTCCACCAGAGAACTTCCTGGAGCGGGTGGGCTTGGAGTGAAATGAGAAATTGAACAGTGGAGGGAGCGGGGAGAGGGGCTTGGAGCCAACAGCCCCAGCGCCAGGGCCTCTGCTCCCAGCCTCTGAGAACACAGAAGGCCAGGGCTTTGTGGTCAAGGCTGCGAGAGGAGCACTCACAGCAGGGCGTTACGCGTAGGATTCAGGTTTGGGAGTGAGGCCCGCCAAGACCTTGGGTCCCTGTGCTTCCTGGAGCAGCCCTGGTTGGTGCTCCCAGCCCAGCCTGAGTCAGGCCGGCATTCAGGTGCCCCATCCCCCCACTCCAGACCTCTCCCTCACACCCAGGCCTTCCGAGAGCCTGGGAGGATGGCTTGGAGGCCCGTGCACTCCCAAGCCCCGCCCTGCCGACCTCGCTGCTTGGCCGTCTCGTAGTCCGCTTTGCACACCAGCCGGCTGTCCTCCATGAGGTAGAACTCGTCGCCGGTGGCTAGCTGCCGCTTGCACACTACACAGGCGAAGCAGTGCAGGTGGTACACGAAGTCCTGGGCGCGGCGCACCACCTGCGTGGGCGGGATGCCCAGCTGGCATGCGGCGCACTTGGTCCCAAAGCGCCTGCGGGATGCAGACGGACTTAGCCAGGAGCTCCTTCGCCTGGAGCGGGTCTGGAGTGATAGCAGGGGAAGCTGGCGCTGGGCCCGGCCAGCCGCAGGTGAGAGCCCCAGGCACTGTCAGCACAGGGAAGGAGCATGGCCTCCCGGGAGAGACAGGGGGTAGCTCTGCTTGGTGGGACTGAGTTGGGAGGCCAGGGTCTACCTAGGGCAGCACCTTCGGCACCTAAACCTAAGCCGTCCCCAGCACCGAGGCTGGGGAAGCGAAAGGGATGGGGCTGAAGGCTACAGGAGGGCAGGGAGGAAAGGAAGACTGCAGGGACAGCGAGACACCCGTGTCCTGGACCCAGTCCCCACTACAGAGTCGTTCCGCACTGTACTGTGCAGACTAAGATGAACTTTAAACAATAAAAGTTAAATCTACAGTGACAGAATGGATCTGTGCCTGCATTACCTCTGCTCTGCAAATAAAACTTTCTTTCTTTCTTTCTTTTTTTGGTTGGACCTGGTTCCAAACTCATGACCTTGCACATGCCAGCCAGGCACTTGTGCCACGGAGCTATCTCCCCAGCCCCAGAACTTTTTTTAAAATTTTATTTATTTTTTTCTTGTTTCAGAACCTTTGTTTATTTATTCACTCATTTTTATGGCCGGCTCAGCCCACCCTGAGGTCAGGGCTGGCACAGCATGTGGTGCCAGGGATGGAACCGCAGTCCCTGAAGCCGCTCAAGCTTTCCCAAGCAGGCGCTTTAGACCACTGAGCCATCCCGCCGGACCCCCCACCCCAGAACTTTCTAATGTTAAAAAAAAAAAGTGCAATTTAAGAGGTAGTAAAAGGGCTGGGGAGATAGCTCCGTGGCACAAGTGCCTGCTGGGCAAGTGCAAAATCGTGTTTGAACCCAGGTTCCCACAAAAAAAAAAAAGTAGAAAGTCTTAAAAAGGCAGGGAGGGGTAGTAAGTACTAAGTATAGCAGAGTTTGGAAATTCCAGCTTTTAAAACAACAGTTCACCGAGAAGCGCTTCATCCCTTCTGCGGGGAGAAATGCATCGCAAATCGCGGTCCCCTGGACAAACGGGGAGCCCTGCACTCCTGAAGGCTTCCACTGTGCCACCCCCCAACAAATTCATGAGTAAATGTTCTCTGCTCTTAAAAAAAAAAAACTGTTCAGGGGCTGGGGAGACAGCTCAGTAGAATAAGTGCTTGCTGGGCAAGTGCAAAGTGCTGAGTTCAATCCCCGGTCCCACAAAAATTAAACAAACATACATACATACATACATACATACATACATGGACCCCCTCCCCGTAGCCGTAGCCTTTGCAGGCGACACAGCCAGGCCCAAGCCATCCACAGGATAGCCCATGGCCTCACCCCACTTGGCTGGGCCACACGGCGCCCTTCTGGAGGGGAGAAGGGGCCCAGAGCCCGGGCACTGTTGTTAGCCTCCTCCCTGCAGGGAGCCCCCGCTGCTCCCCTGTCCGTCATCCCCGCCCGTCCCGCAAACAGCCCTCGCTCACTTGAAGAAGTCGTCCTTGCAGTAGACGCTCTCGCCCCGGCTGAAGCAGCGCTCTGCCAGCGGGGTGTGACAGTCACTGCACTTGAGGCACTTGCTGTGCCAGTGCCGGTCCAGCGCCTTCAGGATGAAGCGATCCAGGATGTGCCGGTCGCAGCCGGCGCACAGCGGAATGTCTGTGGGTACAGGTGTGGCCCCTGTCGGAGGAGCTCGCAGCCCTTCTCCGATGCTGAGCCAGACTCCTTTCCCGCCCTCCCGACCCAGCATGGCCTGAGGGACCCGCCGTCCCTACACACGCTTCACACTTCAGTGACTGCCTGGCTCCCTAAGAGTAGGAAGGAACTGGAACTTGGTCCCCAGCCATGTGGCACGTAAAGAAAACCGAAACGGTTTTAGAGACGTGACTGGCACAGGCACGCTGGGCTCACCACAAGCTCAAGTCCCGGGATCTGCTTGGACAGAACACGGGAAGGCACATCCTTCCTGCCCCTGAAGTTGGCATGAATGGGGCACAGGCCTCTGCCCAACCTCCTCCCTTGCTTCAGACAGACTTCCAGAAAGTGAAGTGCCCACCCTGGCCCTCCTGTCCACAGGCCTCCAGGGTAAGACTGAAGTCCTTCTGATCCGGGCAGCTGCAGGGTGCTTAAGAGCAGGTTGGTGTGGCCCGAGAAACGGTGCCAGGGCACACAGCGGATGCCTCCACACACCTTCTGTGGCTCCAGCAAAAGCCTGGAGCTGCCGGGGAGCCCCATGCGGGCTGGAGAGGCCCTTCCAGGAACTTGTGGCTGAACACTCTGTGCTAATTTAACACTGGTCCTGAAGAGAGGAGAGCGGCGCGCAGGAGCCGGGATCTACCCAGGTGTGGCGCGCTCGCCTCCCCGGCCCTTCCTGGGGGTGGATGACGGGTGATGACGGGGAGGGGTGGGGAGGACTGTGGAAGGGCTCATTTTGGCTGAGGAAGGAAACCCTCGACCTTGCTCCTGCTCTGGCAGGACACCTGCGATGGACGCGTGGCCCCGCGTGGGGCAAAGCCACGGGTTCGGACGCGGTAGCCAGGGTCCGCTCAACGTCCGCGAGGCGCTCACAACACCGGACAGGAGCTGGGCTGCGGGATGCCCTACTAGCCCGGATTCAGCACCGCATCCCGGACAGCGCCCCGCCCCAGGCAAACGCGGCGAGCCCCGTGTAGGGCAAAAGCCCTGCTGCTCCCCGCCAACCGCCATGCCAGAGATCTTCGCATCTCCGCCGTCCCTGTGTCCCCGCGCCTCGGCGCCTCCATGATCCTCTCCATTACGGGAGTCGCCGCGATCCCCAAGGTCCTGCGCCAGGCTCGCGCTGCCTGGCGACTCCAGCCGCATGGTCTCTGCCCCCGCCACCACTTCCCTCCCTCCCTCCCTCCCACCGCACCATTTTCCCTCCAGCCCCAGGTGCCAACCTCTCCCCGGAACCCGGAAAATAAATTTCGAAGAGGGGATGGCTTCGGCGCGACTCCACGCCCGGTGCGACCCCCCTTCCGTGGCCCGGTTCCCTGCTGTTCCCTATGAGTCAGCCGCTCCCTCTCCAGGGCCAAGCGCAGTGGACATCTGGGCTGCCGAGACCGGGACCCCGGGACAGACTTCGCGTGTGGCTGGGCCTGGCCAGCAGCGAGCGGCGAGCGGCGAGACGCGTGGGTGCAGCCGTGAGACCTGGGTTAGGGGGTTCACATCCCAGGGCGCGTTGCCCCTGCCCAACTCGCCCGGAGAGCAGGAAGCGTCCAGAAACGCACTGCCGCCTTGGCGACCCCGGGGTTGGTCTGGGGTGATTTCTGGACCCGCGAGGGCTGCCTGTTCGGCCCCGTGCGCGCCCGCAGCACCCACCTCGGCGCAGGTCCGCCCTCCGAGCCAGCAGCGCCAGGAGCAGGTCACCGCCCGCGGACTCCCGCGCCTGGTCCAGCTCCACGCGCGCCTCCATGGGGCCGCCGCCTCCGAACCGCGCCCCTGGGTCCAGCGACGCCGAGGTACCGGGTCGGCGTGCAAACGGCTCCCGCGCTGCTGGACGCTGCGCCCGTGGGCGGCCCGGCCGGGAGCCTCGGCGGCGGAGGGCGGAGCGCGGGGGCGGGGCCGCAACGCGGGGCGGGGTTGCGGGCGATCAGCGCCAGGGCTGGGACCGCGGGGCAAGACCTAGTCCGGGCTGCCCTTAGCGCTCACCCCTGCCCCGCAGCTGGCTCCCGAAGGTACAGCGAGAGCCCGGGAGCCGGGTGCTCAAGGGAGGGAGCTGGGTTCTCCGGCCCCTGAAGTTTGGCCTCGGAAGCTTCACAGCCAAGAGGCTTTGAGACCACTTTCACCTGCAGAAGGCCCCTCGAAGCCCAGGGAGTGTCCCAAGGATCCAGACGCCACCCGGGACCTCCTAGCTGCGCGGGCTTCTGTGCCACGCCTGGAATTTCCGTGGGCGGGGGCGACTGTAGGGAGGGAAGCAGGCCGGTGCTCTCAGCCTGAACAGGCAGCCAAGGACCGTGCCAGGAGGGTCTAGGCCGGGAGCCCGCACGTCGCAGCGCTCAGGTCGGCATGCACAGATCCTGTGGCACCTGGTTTCACGGCGACCTGCCCCAGTGCGCACAGGTGAGCCCATGCGAGTTGCTCTGCCCTCCAGCGGTGGGAGGTTCCAGGCACCGGCAGGGGCGCGTGCGGCCACTGCAGTGTGGGAACACAGTGGCAACCACAGAGGCCCTAGGCAGCGCTGGGAGGCCAGCGGGCTAATGTCAGTGAGCCTCTCCGTCCTCCTGCCCACAGCCAGAGGCCAGGGACCCCGACCACCTGCGCCTGTGCTTGGTGCCTGAGCTATGAGGACCGAAGGCCGGAAGGAGCATGGGGGCAGAGCCCCTTTTCCTCGCACCCCTCGGGGCCACGCTGCCCTGTGACTCTAGGTGGGCCCAGCACACCCTCCTGGGCGGAGTGGGCGCCGGGGCTCGGGGTGCGGCCGTTGAGTATCAGCTGCAGCAGCAGCGGCGGTGGGGCTGGATAAGGGGCGGCCCCACGCGCCGGGCATCTGGCCGGCTCGTCAACAATGCCTCCATTATCTCCCAACGTCCATGGCCATGGAATGGCCCCTGGGGAGGGCAGCGAAGGAGAAAAAGGCAGCCCGAAGCTCCCTGCGGCCAGACGAGCGGTGCGGGGAGCAGAGCCTCAGTCTGGGGAGCCACCGTGATTACCGACGCTCCCGTCGCCCCTGTGGCCACTCCAGGGGCCTCCTGAAGCCACACTGGACTGCTTTCCCTGCGCCATTCCTGCCCTGCTCCCCTCCCACAGGCCCGAGCCTGTCCCGCAGCGGCTTCCACCCACCCAGGTCCTCTGGCTGGGGCAGAGCAGCTCTTACCCCGGGTATCCCCGAAGGTGCAGACGGTGTGCGCGGAGGGGACCCGGGGCCTATCTCGGTCCCGCTCGAGCTCCGTTTCCAGCAGCATCGCGGTGGCGTGTGGTGGGAGCCGGAGCCCCGGGAGGGCGGCAGCTGTCCCTTGCCGACGCAGTCGCGGGGTCAAAACACGGCGTTGCGCGGGCGCTGTCCGAGGTGCTGAAAGAGGCTTCGCGCCGGGGCTCCAGCCCCTCCCTTGTCCCCGCCCCTGGCCCCAGCCCACTCCGGGTCGGCGCGGGCGGAGTCGGGTGAGCGTCGGCTGGGCCCCCTTGCTGGCAGAAGTCGGTTATTTAAATGTTAAAGGTCTGCCCAGAAGCACTGCCTTCGCTGCAAGCGGGCTGGAAGCTGTTGGATGGCCAGCGCGCCCTGCGCTGGGCCCAGAGGCCCCGCCTGAAGACACAGGTGTGGCATCCACCGGAGCGGCGCCCGCTGGCCAGCTCCTACCCGCCCCCACCCAGGACAGCAGCTGTCGTCAAAACAGAAGCGGAGCATGACTCCAGCGCCTGCTCCAGACCCGGGCCGGGCGGGTGGGGAGGGTAGGATCCTGCCAGAAGCCAGTCCCGGCCCCCTCGCAGCTGAATCGCTTCCACTGAGGATAACTCCCGTGCTCAGGCAGGCAGGGGCGTCCCCCACCCCTCAGTGCCCCATTGGTGCTGTCCTGTAGCTGGGTCCGGATTAGTTCCAAGGGGCCCCTCTGACCTCAGCCTGTCTTCTGAAAACCTTGCGATTCAATATGAAAAATTCCAGAATCCCACACATCCAGCCAGGACACTGGATGGGAAGGAGGGGCTCACCCCTGCTCCCCTGCTCCCAAGGTGCGTGCTTCAAGAGAACCAAGGCAATCTTCTCAAATCTCAATCTTCTTTATTCTTAAAATGTGCACAATATTAGTTTATTTAAATACAAAATGTCCACTTTCTTTGCAGGTAAGAAATTTCACTAACATTTCCATGCCAGTTGGCTTTTTAATCAAAATCTTTCCATTAAAAATAAATAAACATTTAAATTACTGAACTACTATATTCATTAGTCTCCATACCTTTTACAATACTTAGAACTTAAAACAGACCTTATGCCATGACTGTGGGTGACCCTGGGCCTGGCAGGCCACAGGATGAGTGAAGCTTTTTTTTTTTTTTGGCTGGCTCAGGCTGCCTTCAGTGTGGATATGGCAACCGAACCACCTTTCCCTGTGCCTGACTGGGATTGCCGGCACAAGTGCTTAAACCACTGAGCTAACCTGAGAGCCCCCACGGGACAAGTGGAAGACTACGCCAGCCACCTGCACTCCTCTGTCCCACTGGTGGCCCCTCAGGTGGCAACCCCCACTGCAAAGACCTGTGTGGCAGTGGCCCTCAGTTGCGGAATCCACTTCCCTGGGAAAGACTCAGCCAATGCTATGCAGAGCTGTTTGATTAAGGATTCTCAAGCAGAGACGACTCAGGGTCTTCAATATGCCAGGCACTCGGGCTGAGGAAGATAGCTCAGAGGCATAAGCACCTGCCTGGCGTGAGCAAGGTCCTGAGTTCAATCCCAGGTCCAAAAAAACCCAAACAGTCAATATACCAGGCACAAAACCAGTGACCAAGACCACTGTGGGAAGAAAGAATGAAACAGGAAGTGCAAAAGGGCAGCCAGGCCCCTCGGCCTCTGCACGCGCCCCTTGCCCCTCTTCTGCTGGCCGTGGGAAGGCCAGGCAGGCAGCAGCTGCCCGTGGCTCGCGCCACAGCAAGGCCAGCGATGGTACAGGCTCTTCACAATGCCCACGTGGCCAACTGTTGCTAGGAAACACGGGAGCATAAAATAAGGGAAGAGGAAAAGTATTTACAGTCATCCTGGTCGCACATGTGCGTGGGCACAGACGGGCAGCAGATGCAGCCAGTCCACTTTATTCAAAAGCACGCAGCTTGTCAGACCAACCTCAGGCACAGCAGTCCAAGGAGAGTCCCACCGGAATGTCTGCTTTGCTCTGCTTCTGAAGTCTGAGGGGTCAAACTTGCCACTAACATGTTTCAGGTGTTATAAACTGTTTCAACTGTTTTTTTTTTTTTCTTTTTTCGACAGGGTCTCACTATGCAGTTCAGGCTGGCCTAGAACTCACTTTTGTAGCCCAGGCTAGTCTTAAACTCGCACTGATCCTCCTGCCTCAGCCTCCCAGGTGCTGGGATTACAGGTGTGCACCACCACACCCGCCTGTGTTTCAACTGTTAAATGGTCAAAACAAAATACACCATTCCCAAGGAGGCAGGAGGCACCTATATGAGCCCTCCCTCTTGGTGTCTCCCCAGTGCCACCTTGGTGCAGGGTGACAAACCTAGGAGACCAAGGGGCTACAGTGCAGGCCTCTACAGATTGTACCCACACAGACCCTGGACAGCTGCCACAAGACAGAAGGCACTGCCTCCACCCTGGAAGCCCCAAGTTTATTCCCCATGGTCCCCGGATTATTCTGAGAAAGCCAAGCCCCCAAACTCTTGGCCCTTCCAGCCTGCAGGTACAATAAGAACAGAGCCCCCCACCACCCCAAGTGCCCTCAGCCACAGGTCAGACAGGAACAGCCAAGTGGCTGAAAGGCATCAATGGCAAAGCTAAGACCACGTCTGCATCTGTGTCAAGGCACCCCGAAGGCCACTTCCACCCCCAGAAGTTTCTCCACGCTGAGAAGCGAGGCCCTGCAGGAGCCTAAGCGTAGTCCTGCGGTGGCCTGGGTGCTCTTCCTACCCTCCAAGGGCTATACGGGGCTGACCTGGGAGCTGTGGCCGCTGTGCACAGGACCAGCATAGGGCCGCATGGCAGGGTCCAGGCCTGACTCATTTGCAAAATCCCTGATCACGACGCTAAAGCGCCAGGGGCACGGGGGCAGGGCGGCAGTCTGGCTCCTGTGGGAGGAGCTGTCTGCTGCCCTGGCTGGTAGCTGCTACACAGCAGGGTGGTAGAGTCGAACTTTCCACCGCTTGGAGCGCACTCGGAAGAAGAAGTACAAGAGCATCAGGAACAGGGACGAGGCCACATACTGAACCACGCACAGGCTCATGTCCAGGCTGGAGAAGCCAAGGCCCAAGAATGGTGCGGCCTCGGCCTCCTCTCGCACCCGCGGCCCCGGGGGACTTTGGGCCCTCTCCTCTAGCCCACGCTGCGGGCTCTCAGGAAGTCTGGTCCTTGGGCTGGGCCCAAGGGGTGGGCGGAGGCTCGCTGCACGCTGGTGCCCCAGGGGCCTCCCCGGGGTGGCAAGTCTTCTGTCTTCCAGCAGCCCCTGGCCCAGGGCTCCCGCGTCTCCAGCACCCCCTAGGCCTGCAGAGTACGTGTCTTCCAGGTTGCTGCTGCTGTAGTGCTGCTTTAGGAATGCCAGCACCTGGCCCTCGTGCCAACTGTCCAGGCCCTTGATTTCCTCATGGCATGCAGGACAGAGGTCTGGAGTGGGCCACGGGACCTTGGGGAACTTGGGGTCTTCACTTAGCTGGCCTAGGACGAAGGGAAGAGGTCACTGGGAGCTGGGGCCCACCCATCTGCCCCTGGCTTCCCTGCCTCCCTGCCTTCAGGCCCCAGTGTGGTCCTAGGTGCCAGTTTCCTGCGCAGCCCTTGGTGGGCTCGTGCGACTCTGAACCCAGGAGTGGCCTTGCACACTCAACCTCCAGACCCACAAGGGCCCACAGGTGTCTTCTGCCCACCCCTTGAGCCTGCTGCCCACAGCCCAAATGCTCTGGCTGCTGGGCTGCCAGCCTGCCTGCTGCTGTCCCACAACACTCTGGGCACTCGGCCCAGCCTGGTCCCAGGAGGATCCTGCAGCTCCTTTAGGGGGCCATGTGGCCGCAGCCAGGTGTGCAGTCATGCTGACACCAGGAGGCCTCGGTGCCCCCAGACACACCTGGGACAGCACCCTGCCTCTGTATTGAGCTCAGGGCCCACACTATCCAGCACCTCGGCCAGGCTGGGAGGGACTGCAGAACCGCCCAGGGAGGTCTGGATGCCCCAGGCCTCCCTCTTCCCCCATCCACACCCACAGCCAGCGACACTTGGGGGGATGCCAGCGGGCAGGGGAGCAGAGATCTGCGCTGCCTTCCCTCAGACTGTGGGGGCCCCAACCCCTCTCCCTCTGCTCAGTGAGTGGGGACACTAGATGGGCCTGGCCCGTTGCTGCTGGGAGTCCTGTGTGACCATGTGAGATGCCCGTGTCCTGAAGAGGGCGTGCGCGAGGGCTGCCCCGGGCAGGGGGCCCAGGACAGACCCTGGCTTCCAGGCAGGGATGGCAGGAGGCTCTGCAGGTATGCTTCCCAGTGGGGACAGCTGTAGGCAGCTCATGGACCCAGCAGGCCCTCACAGACCTCTGGGATGGGGCACCCCAGTCGCTGGGGCAGCCCCGACACTAGCCGAGCACAACCTTGGCAAATCCCAGCCACACGAGGAGTCTGGCCGCTCTCCACGCAAAGAACCAATTTTCTTTAGTGCTTTAGCAGTAATATGTTTTCTAATACAGGGATTAAACTGAGACCAGCATTTACTAGCATTACCATTCATCTCTATTAAATTTATTTCTCAGTGGAATTATTTTTAAGCCTAATTTTAATCTGCCATTGATTTTGGAATAGTCTGAATTACTTAACTCTAAGAAAATGCTTGTGTCCTATTTACTTTTTTATTATCTGTCTGTCACCTCTTTGGTCCTGGCATAGAACCCAGGCCCTTGTACATCCTAGGCAAGGGATCTATCACCGAGTTACACCCTGGTCCTCTGTGACAAGATCTCAACAAGTCAGGGCTCAGTTCTGGCTTTTACCTCTCCTGCTCAGCCTGCCATGTACCTGAGGTGACAGCTGAGGGCCACCAAGCCAGGCCTCATGCACCTTGGTTCATGAACTTGATGCTTTCCAGGAGTCTGGTCACAAACCAAACTGGACGAGAACCACATAAAATTTTTCAGCCAATTTTGCCCAAGTTTGGGAACTAAAGGACCACTGTGGTCTGAAAATAGATTTAAAATCCTCATGCAAAATCCTTTTTCTTTTTTGAAACAGTTCATGGCTCGGTTCAGAGCAGCCTTCAGCTCACTTTGTAGCCCAGCCCAGCTGCAGACTCATGGCAGTCCTGCCAGCCTCCCCAGAGCTGGAGTACAGACCTGCACGGCCATGCCCTGCTGAAAACGGATCCTACCCCACATTCTGCAGCATCAAAATGACCCAGACGCCCAGCAGGCTGTGAGGGCGTGGCAGGGTCAGAAAGACCCCGGGGGGACTTCGGGTCTGCACAGCAGGCCGCAGCTGCTAAGCGCCGCTGCGGGCCCCCTGGCCGCCCCGGTGCAGACCCCCTTACCTGCCAGGCGGCTGCTCACAGCATTGTGCCTCCTCCAGAGCCAGAGCACCGCCTGGTCTGCAGTCCTCACGGTGTCCAGGGACTCTGCAGCCATCTCCTCAAAGTGCTGGCCGCACTCCTTGCACCCAAAGAAGGTGCGCACGTACCCCCGCACGGCCTGTAGCACGGCCTGGGGGTCATCTTCAAACCCTGCAAGAAAGGATGAGGGTACCAGGCTGCAGGGACACCACTGTCACAGCTAGGGAGGGCCCCAGTGTGCGCCCAGGGCTGCTCCTGTGGCATCCCTCCAGATAGCGCCTCAGCACCGATACGGAGGGGAAGAGCAGGAAGAGCTCGGGGCCCAGGGCCGCAGCCTCCAGACTTGTGAGCCCCCACCAGCCGGCCTTCCAGCCGCCCTGCCTCGGCCTCCTGGCCCACAGTCGCCCAACACCACAGCACTTCTCCTCTCACACTGCTGCTTGCTCTAGACCAGGATGGCAGGCGGAGGCACAGAACTCGCCCGCACTGCCAGAGCTCCTCTCAGGGCCGCCAGGTGGCAGGTGGCCAGGGCTGGTAATCCCAGCACTCGAAGGCAAGGCAGAAGGACTCAAAGTCTGAGCTGACCCTGGGAAAGGCAGGGACTTAGTAGCACAGTGATTCCAAAGACAATCCATCCATCAATGCAGGGGGTGCTTTGGGGACCTTGGCAATCCTCCAGGAGTGGGTCCCCTATTGCTAAAGCTACCCATGGCCCCAAGGACTCTGGACCCTTGGCCTAGGGCCTTGCACCAGGACCCGGCTGGTGTCACTTGAAAAGCACAGCCCTGGCACCCTGCATCCCCTGCTGGCGCTCAGTGTGCCAGGGTCAAGAGGCATGGGTGCCCCAAGATCTGTAGACATTTGCCTCCCACCGTGGGGTAATCCCCTCCCCGTGGAGCCACAGCACCCCCAGACCCTAATCTTTAAAGTGGACAAGAACCATAAACCCACCTGGGGGATCAGCACAGCTGCTGGTTTAGTGGTTGGGGTTTAGCGAGGAATAAGGAAAGAAAACCTCCAAGACTTAATCCTCAAGGCCCCGACCTAATTCCAGGCAGAGGCTGTGCAGAGACGGCTGCACTTGGCGCTGGGGAAGAGGGCGCAGCCTCCAGCTGCGGCTGCACTCTGCTGCACACACTGGCGTGGGTGTGTGCATCTGCATGTGTCTGTCTGGCTTTGTGTGTGTGTGCAGAGGGCCGTGGAGCACACAGTAGGAGCTTCTCCGTCCCCAAGTTCTCACAGGAATGTGGTAGGACTCAGACGCATGTGGGCCCCAGCGGGCTGAAGACCCCAGGCGCTACTGCTCCACTCCAGCCTCTGCCCCCACACCTCTACTGTCCATGTCCCTCAGGGCCAGGGCACCAAGTCCTCCTTCCCCACAGCTTCTCCAAGTCTCAGAACAGCTGATGGCAGCCCTGCAGCATGACTGGCTCCTCTCCTGCCGGCAAGGGGACTCTGCTTCCCAGGCCTGGAGCTGGCTGAGGGACTCCCTGGCCTGGCTGCCTGGCAGGAGGCAGAGCTGAGGGCTAGGAGCGGAGCAGAACCCGGAATCCCCACATGGCTGAGAGTGCAGAGCAGGCAAAGGTGACCACCAAGGCCCCATGACGCCACTGAAAAGGCTGTGGCGGTGCAAGTCACAGGCTCCACGTAGCCTCGCACAGATGCCACTGGGTGCAAGGACAAGTGCGGAGTGCAGACACAGGAGCCACCCCAGGCTGGCTGCCAACCGCCTGGCGCTAATCGCATGGACCCTGCCCATGTCGCGCCAGGTTTTTTAATTTCTGAAAAACATACTTAGGACAGGGTCAGCAGAGTCTGCAGGTCTCACCACACAGGTCAGACTCATGGTGATTCTCACGTCTTCAGCCTCCCAAGTGCTGGGATTTCAGGCGCGTGCCAGCACGCCAAGTCTCCACTGCCATGTCAGCACGCCCCAAGGGCGGGGCTGGTACGGCATGCTGTGGATACAGCAGGCGCTTTAGGCCGCTGAGCTATCTGGCCGGCCCTCTGGCCAGGTTTTAATCACCAATGCAGGCAAGCACCAGGCCCAGCCCGCCCTGGGCCCACACTTGGGCTCCGCTGGGAGCAGTGGCCTGTGCCTCCCTTTGGCTGAGCAGAGCGGCAGCACGGAGCGGTGTCAGCCCCGCCACGCTCTCCCGTGGGCTCGGTCAGGACCTAGGGGAACGGAAGGGCTCCTCAGGGGAGCTGCCAGTTGGAGGCAGGCTCCTGGCCCAGACGCTGAGAAGCTGCAAGTGGTGGACTTGGCTGCTAACCTGGGGTGCTCTGCCAGGCCACCGTGGCAGCTGACTTGCCCAGAGCCCAGCACGGAGACGTCCCTACGCAGACAAAGGGCAGTTCCTGGCCAGCACCCTGTCCTGCATGAGCATGGGGTGAGGAGGTGGGGCTCACCAGCGGACACGTGCCACCTCTGCAGGGCCACTTACCCGTGCCGACGAGTGCCTCTGGGTGGGTGGAGGCTTGGACGGTCAGGGTGTGGAAGAGCTTCCAGAGGGAGCATGGGTAGCCCCTCAGCTCTGGGCGGCTGCCTTGACACCCCACCCACCGCACGTGGCTGGTGAGGAAGATCCCAGAAATCTGGGGAAATGCGGAGAACACGAGACAATTTCAGAACTGGCGAGTGCTTCGGATGCCTCCATCTGGCTGGTAAGGTGCTGCCAGGGCCTGGGTCAGAGCCCTTGGGGCCTACACAGCACTGGAGACCCAGTGAAGAGGAAGGGCCATCTGCTACAGTACTTCCTAAACTGCAGCGGCAGGCTGTTCTCTCCGTCACCACCAGGAGAGCTGGGCTGCCCGCATCTTGCTACACCAGCCTCACACGCACAAGAGACCCCTGCTTGCCTTTTAAATTAGGCTTACGGCCCGGCAGGACGGCTCAGTGGTCTAAAGTGCCTGCTTAGGAAAGCTTAGGCGGCTTCAGGGACCGTGGTTCGATCCCTGGCACCACATGCTGCGCCAATCCTGCCCTCAGGGCAGGCTGAGCCGGCCATAAAAATAAATAAACAAACAAAAGCTCTGAAACAAGAAAAAAAAAAAAATTAGGCTTAATTCCAAGGAAGCATTACAGGGAAAAGCAGCATGGTGCGACTGTTCCTTGGGTCAGGCCTCTGAGAGGCAGGAGCGGGTGCCCTCTAGCAGCAAGCTCAGGAGCAGAAGCACTCCGAGCTGTCACTCAACACGCAGTCGCTCAGTCACCATGGACATGGCCCCCAGGGCTTCCGAGGCCTGGGATGGGACATGTGGCACCTGCTCATCTTAGGCTTCTACAGCTTAGGGCGGAGCTTCAGAACGACAGTGGCACAGCACTTGAAGCCATAAGCCGGATTGGCCCATCCTGTCTGGTGTGAAGTGACAGTGTCCCCTGAGGAGAAGTCAACCAACCACGGAGCCCAGCACCTGCCTGAGATGCTGGTGTGCCTGGGGCTGGGGTGGGTGTGGGCAGGGTTGCCTGGCCAGGGCTTTATCTCCAGAGGGTCTGCCAGTGGAGTGCTCGGCCAGGTGCCAGCAGCAAGGCCAAGCATGGCACACACAGGCAAGTGCGGCTTCCTGGACCCTCCATCTCAGTCCCAAGGCCAGAAGTGGGAGCAGGCCAGGCAGGATAGGTGCACGGGGGACAGGCTCACCCGCATCTTGTTGTTGACCAGGTCCAGGACAGCATTGTAGGGGATCTGGTCCAGAGGCAATGTGGCCAGCCACTCCTGCAGTGTTCCCAAGAGCTTCCTGACGGGTGGCCGGCCAGGGAACAGCTGTGGGAGGAGGATGCATCTGAGACGGTCAGGGGCCTGTGGTCTGGTCTGGGGTTTGCAGAAGAAGTGCAGGGCCACCGGACAGCACCACACAGCCTCGGAAATGCGCTAACCTGGCTCCCTAGGCTGGGGCTCCTGCAGAACCAGGCTGCTCTGGCAGGCAGTGGAAACAGGCAGAGCCCAGACGCCTGGGCCTGGCTGACACCGTGAGGCCACTGCGTGGTGACAGACTTTGTTGTTGGGCTTTCCACCAAGGAGGCAGGCTATGCTCACCCTGGGGCAGCTGCTCTGTGAGGACTCGTGACCCGACACTGTGCTCACTACGCCTCAGAACCGCAGTTGCATGGACCACGGCTGTCCCAACGCCAAGGCCGAGGCCAAGGCCGCAGCACCGTGCCTCCAACCCGACGAGATGTGTGCCTTCACCTGCGTGGGCCACAAGATGCTGCTGCACCTTACCAGTGTTACACTCGTCTTCACACAGTAAGCAGACCTCCGAGCGGCCACGGGGAAGGGCATGCTACCCTCCCTTAAGCAGCAGCCACCCTCACGTGGCTTGGCCTCGGGTGCCACGGTGGCAGCATGGAAGGTTGGGTCGCCCTGCCTCCTGCCTCAGCACATTCGTCCAGGAAGGGTTCCCCGCATCACCTCCAGGGGACAGGGGCTCCCCAGGTGCCTCTGCACAAGGCCCGCACCCCATGGCCACATGCCCACCTGTGGCTATCCCTCACTGACCCTCCAGTGCCTTCGCATACGTGTCTGGGGTATAAAGCCTTGAGGCCGCCCTCATCCCCACTGCCCCCACCCCTGGCCCATCAGGTACGCTTGTGCAGGCCTAGGCCTCAGGAATGTCTCCCCCACGAGCCCACAGCACTGTGTCACACGTGCCCACTGTGTGCAGAGCACGCCAGCACCATCAGCCAGGGCCGCCATACCTTGGCCACAACTGTCACAAAGTCGCGGAGGGTCTTCAGCTGGGCTCCAGCCAGCGACCTGTGGGCAGCCAGCTCCACCCGCAGCAGATAGTGCAGCCCTGACTCCAGGTCAGCCGTGTACAGCTTAGCCCTGGGAGGAATGGGGAGTCAGGAGCCAGCCCTGGCACTGCGGCCCTGTTCCCCCAGGTGTGTTGGGGGCGAATGGGCAGGTGGTCACTTGATTCAAGGCACACGCTGGCCAGGCTCCCAGGGATTCTTACCTGTCAAATTCTCTCCAAACCACAACTTCTAAGTTTTCTTCTTTATTGGGCCTTTCAGGCAAGGAAAGTGACTTTTTCCTTACATTTGGCAATGACTTCAAATAAGACGAAAAAAAGGACCGGAGCGGCTTCGCACTGTGGGGAAGGAGAGGAGAGGTGGGCACACCCGCCAGGCCAGGCCAGGCCCTGCTGTGACCTACCCACCAGGGCACCTGTGTGGTGGGCTGGGGCACAGCGTGAGGGTGCCAGCCTCACCCCACCCACCTACACGCAGCAAGGCTGGGGTGGGAGGCAGCAGTGGCGGGGGCGCAACGGGCTTTTCCGCCAAATCCGCAGCTAATCTGAGTTGTGGTGTAGTAAGCACCAGGCTCAGCTGTGTGCCGGGACCCATAGACGTCTGCAAAGCTGGCTTGAGCATCTGCCAAGATGAGCTTTTCCCCCACTGTGGTCACCCAGCCTAAGAGCCTTGGCTGCTGTGCCTGCAATCTGCCCACTCAGCAGGGGGCTGGTGCCACCCCCCCAGAGCTCTGCTGGGACAGTCAGGAAGGCAGGGGGCACGAGGCTGCCTAAGCCTCCCCTCCCCACCCCCCTCTATCCTGCCTTCCACCCCACTGTGTCCCTGCCAGGCCCAGCTGCAGGGCAAAGGTCAGGCCAAGTTCCCTCATGCAGGAGCCAAAAAGCCCAGGGGATGAATGGGAAGCTCCGGCTGGGGTCTGCTACTCGGAATGCCTGGAAAACTCAGCCCAGACAATAAATGAGCCCCTGGAGCCTGGGCTGCATCACAGTGACACAGGGAGGCGGCTGGCCAGGGCTCCCTCAGACTCAGTCGCTCCAGGGAGTCAACAGGTGCGCATGTCTGCATCTCCACTCACACGTGAACCAGACCACGGGACCCTTGGCCACGGCCATGCACTCACATGTGAACCAGACCGCGGGAGCCGTTGGGGTGGAGCAGGTAGCAGGAGGGCAGGGAAGCCACACCGAGCTGCTCCAGCACGGCCTTATCCCCATCCAGCGCTCTGTGCACCACGATGTTCTCGTACGGAATCAGGTCCAAAATCACCTGTGCCAAGGGAAGCGTGTCACCTGCCGAGAACAGCAGCAAGCTCGGAGAACTCCGCCGCCCCTCGTAGGCACCTGGCCGGCTGGACACAAAGCCCAGAGCACCCGGCTGCAGATGGCAGCGCCAACAAGTGAGACGTCACTTATGCTGCATGTTAGGGTAGCCAACAGCACGAGGGTCCATCAGCAGAAACTAAGCACACGGACTCTCTGGGCTAGTCCAGGGAAATGCTGATTAAGACTTCACTCTGCCTTTGAACACGAGCTCCAGGGTGGCCAGCCCTGCACCCAGCACCGCCCCACACAGCAGCTCTTCCTGAAGGCCAGGCTGAGAGGCAGGGTGGGTGGCAGGGACCTCCAGAGCAGGACAGCCCACAATCAGTCTGCCCACCACAGCCTGCCAGGGTCCCCGCCGCAAGCAGCGCTTGCCTGCCTCAACTGCTAGGACTGGCAGGGTCCCCGCGGCAGAGGGGCACAGCAGTGGTATCTGGGGTCCCCCCAAGCCGCTGCCCCCTGTTGCAGACACTGCAGCCAGGGCAACAAGGTGTGGAGCAGCAGCTAGCCTCTGGAAGAGGCAGCTGCAGTCTTCTCTAGAGGGACTCTCACCCTCAATTCCTTTGCCACAGACTCGTGACTGCTGGAAAATGGAAACCACGAGCCCAAGAACTCAAGCCAGGAGCCACTGTTACCCCACGCTCATGTCCCCAGCCTGCCACCCGACGGCTGATTCCTAGAACCATACCTCTCGCCCCACGTAGGAGCTGTTGTCTTCAAACACCACAGCCACATAGTGGCTGCCACGTCTGCCAAGGAGGGAAAGGATATCCCTGGGCCTTGTGGGAGAGAAAAGGAGCTCTCAGGGCGCTGGGAGTCAGCGGCCACCCCAAGCCCGCACGAGATCCACTCGTATATGGACGCCACTCAGCCTGTGCCTTGCAGGGGCCGCACTGCAGTTACTCACGCGCTCGGATCCAGAGCTGGGCAGGCTGGCGGCCGGCGGGCCTCCGTATGGTTCTGCAGGAAGTCGATCATTGTGTGCCTGACCGTGCGCAGCTCCCTGTCGGGCCCTGCCAGAGGAGCCCGTCACTGGCACGGGGTGGGTCAGCCTGAGCCACCCCCCCCCCCAGGACCTGGCACAGAGGTGGCCACAGGGCGAGAGGGGCAGCCCAGCCCAGCCACTGCCTGTGCCTCACATTCACGCTTGGCCACACCAAGATGCACCGGGAAGGGTACTACAGGTGTCTCCACAGTGCCACCCTGAGAGCCAGTCAGCCATCAGGCCTTGACATGGCACTGCTTGCCTGGCTGGGCTGACTCCCAGAAGTCTGTCAGCCACACCCAAGTTGTTTATGCATTGCTCCAAACCCTGTTTCAGCCAGTGTGGGAGCTCACACCAGGATTCTGGAGGCTGAGGCAGGAGGAGCCCTGTGTGCGCTACAGAGTTCAAGGCCAACCCAAACTACATAGTGAGGGTTGAGTCAAAAATTGTCTATTCAATACAAAACTTGACTTTTTTTCCATTGGTACTGGAAAGTGAACTTGTGACCTTGCACTTGCCAGGTAGGCACTGTGCTGCTGAGCAATATTCCTGGCCTAAAAATTTACTTTATCTTTTATTTTTATTTATTTATTTATTTATTTTGCTTTTTGAGACAGGGTCTCACTATGCAGTTCAGGCTGGCCTTAAGCTCACTTCTGTAGCCCAGGCTGGTCTCGAACTCACATCGATCCTCCTGCCTCAGCCTCCCGAGTGCTGGGATTACAGGTGTGCGCTACCACGCCCGGCTTAAAAATTTACTTTAAAACTGAGTGTGTTGGGCCAGCGAGATGGCTCAGTGGTCTAAAGCACCTGCTTAGGCAAGCCTAGGCAACCTCAGGGACTGAGGTTCAATCCCTGGCACCACATGCTGTGCAAGCCCCACCCCCTGGACAGGCTGAGCTGGCCATAATATATATATTTTTTATTTATTTATTTTTTCTTGTTTCAGAACCTTTGTTCCTTTATTCACTCATTTTTGTGGCCGACTCAGCCCGCCCCGAGGGCAGGGCTGGCACAGCATGTGGTGCCGGGGATCAAACCGCGGTCCCTGCAGTCACCCCAGCTTTCCCAAGCAGGCGCTTTAGACCACTGAGCCATCCTGCCAGGCCCTGAGC
>PVJA010028305.1:0-27736 GCA_004027025.1 Myocastor coypus | reverse complement strand
CAGTGGAAGAAAACTCTCAGGAGGTCAAGTAATATTAAGATTCAAACATGAAGATGTAGAGCATCAAAACTTCATCCCCCTAATGTTCTATAAAACTTCATCACATACTTAGAGATATCTTTAAGGAAATAATTTTCTATTGTGACAGAACATTCACCTGAAGTTCAGCAAATCTGTCATTTTACTTTTTTACCTTGGGTATTAAATTTGTAAAACATAAAATGTTTTTAATTTAAAATGGCAAATAAAATAAAGAAAAGAAAAAAATACACGAATAGTAAAAAGGTAACTATGTGCATATGCTCTTGAATGTAATTCATTAGCAAAGAACATTTTGGTCTTCAGTTGTTAGTGAAGATTCCTTCTTTTTTTGTTATGTGCCAGCTGAGAGAATCTCACTGAGTAAAATCTCAGTCTGATTTCCTAGCGCTCCAAAGTTGAATTTCAGGAATACTCCTCTGGGTTGGTACATGAAACGCTGTCTGGAATATCTGACCCTTTTAACCAAGATTCTTTTGTCAGCGTACACATATCTGACAGAACTTGGAGCTTTATAGGAATTTTTCTCATCTTGTGTTACTCCTTGGTTCATATTTTCTCGTCGGTTTGCTTGCGACAGCTTTATATAAAAGTAGTCGTTTCTTCTCTCTACTAAAAGGTTCCTTTTAGGTTGAATGATACTTTCGATTGGTGATTCCATTATTTCTTCTAGTGAGTAGCTTGGTTGATTTCTCTCCGATTGGCCATATCTTTCTGATTGACCACGAGATCTCCATGCATGATCATAAGATCTCTCTCTATAGGTACGGCATTTCTCTGAGTGACCATGTGATCTCTCTGGGTAAGCATGGACTCTCTTGGAGTGACCATCATATCTCTTTGAGGGGCTATATTTCTCTGAGTGACCATAAGATCTTCTGTAGCTATGAGATCTCTTTGATTGACCAGGAGATCTATTGAATTCGTCATCAAATCTCCTTGAGATGTCTTGATACTCGTACAACTGATGTTCCTTTTCTTCTGATTGGACTTTATTTACCTCAGATTGAGCCTTATAATTGTTGTCACATTTTTCCTGCTTCGAGTTGAGAGAGCTTTTTCCATATTTGTATACAGAATGTTCTTGACTGGAGTTTTTATCATTCTTTCTTGATGTTTCTTTCATATCCTCTGTGTTGGTGATGCTCATAAACCCTTGGTAGCTTTCTTGGAAGAGACTGTTGCATGATCCTCACTGTTGCCTGATTTTTCAATACTTCCATCCATCTTATTTTTAAGGGATATAATTTCATCTTGAGCGTTGCTTCCTAGCTCCAGTTCAGATCTCAGCCTGCTTGCACAGATCCTTCATCCCGCTGGCACAGACTTCCTAGCTTCCACCACTGACCTTTGGGGATTTATGGCACAGACTTGCAGCAGACTTGGTTGTGGGCTCTAGGTGTTGTAGAATGATCAGAGCCGTGAAAAGAATGACAAGGCTGGAAGAAGTCGGTCACAGGAGTCTCATTGAACTTAGTTCCTAAGTGAGCCCTGAGCCAGGGAAACTTGTCAGTTTATTGAGCTGAACAACTTTCAATGACCACACTTCTGAGCACCTTGATGTCTTCTAGTAACCTCTATTACTTTTCCTTATCTGTACCATTCCTTAAAAGTGTCCATATACTTGAAATTTTTTGTATGAAATAAGAGTAGGTGCAAGAGGAATAACCTTAGAGTAGCATTTTTAAAAATGAACTTTCAGACGTTGTTCAGATGTCAGTTATTTTTCACTGAGCACCTAATTCTCTGGGCTTCAATATCACAACTTTTAAAAAATACCATGCTATTGTTCACCATCTCACTTTATTACTAGTAACTGTTAGGACTTGCTTTGCTAATTGTCATATGTCACAATATTGCAAGTAATAAAATCATATTCAGTAGTAAATCCTGCTCACATGAGTTCGCACCTGTAACACCTGCCCGCTGGCTTTGCCTATCCTTCCAGTAGACTGCTGAGTGTCATGCTGGGTGCAGCCTGCTAGCTAGCTAAACTCATTCTTCTTTTTTCTGCTTTCAGACGCTTGGCTCCAAGTGGCAGTGGCCTAAGTCATCCCTACACCAAAAGATGGAGTTTTGTAGTGGCCAATGTCCCTGCTCAGTTCTTCTACAGGCTTTTGGGTATGTTTCATCGATCTTCCCTGCTGACCACGATTCTACTGCAGCTCAGCACACAGACAGTGAGCAGATGCCTTGCTGCCACTGAGCCTGTACACATTCTCTGCCTGGAGGCTCTGTGCTTCTGCCTGTGGATTTGCAATATGGTGAAGCTTAATGCCTTCTAAGAAACCTTCCTAGCTGGTCTTGGTATATCAACAATGCCAAACTTGGCATGGAACATTGGCTACCTTCTGAGCTTCAAAGAGCTTGCTGGTAATGCCTGATAAGCTCCCAATATCACTGCCAATGTTCAGTTACAATTTTTATTTATTTACAATTTACATATATAAATGTTAAATATAAGATCTCCAAAGACATTATGGAAAAGAAAAAGTAAAGGTCGATTAATTTTATTGAGCACATATGTAAGACTTTGTAAAGCACAATATACCTGAACTTCCAGTTTTGGCCAAATATCAGGCAGTTTTCTAATAAGGGAATTTAGACACATGGATTTCTAGGAATTTAACTTAGAGAGTTAGCAAGGAATGCAGTGTGCCCTAGATTTGAACTGACATGGCATGTCTGTGAACATGGATTTAAGTTCTTCACTACTTTACATTATAATATTTTAGTATGTTATCTAAGTTGGGATGTGTTTAAACATGGGAATGCATATGGTTGAAAGGAGAAATTTTTTGAGCTTTTCTTGATGTAGTATAGTAAGAGATAGCAATGGCTTACACAGAAGATCTGGTTTCAGTACTGTGCGCTTGTATTTTATGTCTGTATGTGTGCATATAAGAATGAAAATCAACATTGCTACTTATAGTTGCAGTAAAATTGTCTCATAATTTTAAGAAAAGAGTGTTTAAATGAAATCATGACTAGTCAAGTAGAATAACAATATTATCACTATAATGAGCAAAAGTATCATTTAAAGGAGGTTACTTTTTAAATTGTTTTGTGCTATATTTTAAAAAAATATGTAGTAATCACATTCATCATAGGGGGTTTGTACCCGTATCTGGTATACCCCATACTTCTTTTTTCTCAGTCTCTTCCTCTCCTTTCATCCCCTCTTCTCCTCATTTACAAAAGATTTACTTCGTTTTTTCTTTTTTTTTTCTCATTCTCTTCCTTTTACTTTCCTTCCTCTGCCCCTGCTCCCTGCCTAGTTCCCATTCTCATTTAAACATTTTCTTCCTTTTTCACAATATCTGTTACACAATTTGGTTCTTATTTATCTTTTTAGCTGCTCATACCAGAGAAACAGTGGGATATTTACAGATGCGTGTTTGCTTTATTTGACTTAAAATTATGATCTCCTGGTGCATCTGTTTACTAGAAATGTCTCAGATTTATGGCCAAGAAGTAGTCCACTCCATTGACTATTAATAAAACCCCACAAATTACTGTTAATTTGAGCTATTTCCAATCTTTAGCAACTATACATTATGCCAGTATAAACATGGGTGCACATATATTACTGTGGTATGATGCTTTTAATTCTTTTGGGAAGATGCCAAGAAGGGAAATAGTTAAATCAAATGGAACCTCTAGTTTTAGGTTTGTGAGCCATCTCTGCAATGATTTCCACAGTGGTTGTACCAGTCTATACTTCACCTAAACAGTGTGGAAGCATTCCTTTTTAGCTACAGCCCTTCTAGCATTAGTTATTGTTGATTTCTTGAAAGCCATTCTTTCAGGAGTGATATGGAATTTCTGTGTTATTTTAATTTGCATCTCTTGCATGACAAGTGATGCTGGCCATTTTTAAATATATTTATTTGTCATTTGTATTTCTTCATTTGAGAAGTTTATATCCATCAGAGTTCCCATTTTTGGATTGGGTCTTTAAATTTAGGGGGTCACATATTTTGGGGTTCTTTATTGTAATTATTGGTCCTTTATATGAGGTATAGTTGCCAAAAGTTCTTCCTACTCTATGGGTTTTGCTGATAGTTTATTTTATGTTGCAAAAGCTTTTTAGTAAGATGAGATCCCTGTTGGTGATTCTTTGTAATAGATGCCATACAATCAAGAGTTTGTTCCTAAAGCCGTTTACACATATGTCTTCAACAATTCTACTTATTTTCTCTTCCAGCAGATTTAGTTTTTTCCACTTTAATATCTAGTCTTTTGTCTACATTTACTGTAGCTTAGTGAATTTTGGGAGACATATGAGTGTGGTTTTCATCTTTAGCATGTGGAAAAAACAGTTTCACCAGCAGTATTTTTAAAAGAGGCTGTCTTCTTCCAGTGAAAGTGTTTGACACCTTTCTCAAAGATAAAGTGTCTGGGTGTGTTTGTAGTTGTTTATGTGTCTTATAAACTATTTCACTGACTCTCAAGTTTATTTTGTTTGCTTTTTTTTTTGTCAACAGCATGCTGTTTTTAATCATGGTAGCTTTGGAGCATAATTTCAATCAAGGACTACTTGTGATGTCTCCTCTTTTGCCTTTGTTACCCAGAATTCATTTTATTCTCTAAGTCTTTTCTGAATCTAAATAAATTTTACTGTTGGTGTGCTAATTCTTTAAAGTATGGATTAAAGCTTAATATGGATTGCATTAGATATGTATAACTTAGTCAGCATTTCCATTTCCCTATGTTATTTATTTCTGTCAAACAGCAAGGAATGTCTTTCCATTTTCTGATAATCTCTTCTATCTCCTTTTTCAGAGCACTGTAGTTTTCAATGTAAAGATCTTCGCTTCATTTGTTTGATTGATTCTTAAGTATTTCATTTTATTTTGGTGAAGTGTCTTTTATTGTAGATAAATGCCATTTATTATGACCCCTTTATAGCTGAACTGACACTAGTCATAGCTGTGCTGTGCTTAGCAGGTACTTCTCATGATTATTAGAAGAGTGCAAAAGATTTAGGAGAAGCAATGAGTTAAAACAGGGCATACAAATTTATGCAAAGACTTATTATTATTTCAACTTAAACATTTATCCTAGAGCCCAGACACCAAACTCTTATTTGTAAAATAATAAACCAAATGAAGTCGTGAATGTTACTCCCACCTACAAAAGTAATAGTGAGGTAACTAATAGTGACACCCAAAAATTGCTTTACCAGTTTCCAACTGATGTTACATTTGCTATCAGAGCAGAGGTTGGGAAGGACAGGAACAGTATGAAGGAAGAAAGCATGAAATTAATAAAGCAACAAATGAAGAAAAGAACAAATGGCATGGTGGAATTTCAAAATACAGAATTGCATTATACAATCTTTGGGTTTCAGAAAGTTATGACATTGGCTCTATACACGGCAAAGTAAAACAAACTAGTGTTGCAGATGCCAGCATTTCACTATAATGCAGATTACTGATCAGGAAACATCAATAAAATGGAACCCCCAGATGGAAACTTTCTTCAACAAAACCAATGGCAAAATAGATGCCATTGATAAATTATGTAGCTACTATAATGTCCCCTGAAACACAAAACATTGGCCAATGCTTGTATTATACTCTATCCTAAACATGTGTATCACAAATAGCTCAATGTTTTACTGAGAAAACAATAATTATAACACATCACACAGAAATTTTGTTAGAGAATTGAAGCTGACACTCATCTGAGCAGAAGAAATACAAACTATCTCTCCCTAGGGAACTATGAAAAAAATTGCAGAGTTCACTGGAAAGCTGACAGGTGAACAGGAAGACACATCATCACAAAGACATAGGAAAATAAGAAACAAAAATAGTTGTCAACTGTGTCCTAAAGGATAAGAGAGGAAAAGAAAACATATGTGCTATCAATGCAAGCCAGTGGTTCTCAACCTGTGGGTCACAACCCCAGCAGGGATTGAATGACCAAAACACAGGGGTCGCCTAAAGCCATTCTGAATCATAACTATAGCAAAATTACAGTTATGAAGTAGCCACCAAAATTATGTTTTGGTTTGGGGTCACCGCAACACGAGGAACTGCATTGCGGGGTCACGGCATTAGAAAAGTTGAAAACCACTGAAAGCTGTATTTGTGTATGGAACATGTAATTGTCATGTGTCATGTGTGACACTGCCTTCAGTGTCACAGTTCAAGCAAAGTTTATTTCTGTAGTAGTTTTTGGTATTTACATTGCAGTTCATATAGGCTTTGCTTTCTATGCTATCTTATAGGTCTTGTAAGCAAGTGAACAGCTGCTGTGAAGGATGTTTTTGTTTCTTCTAAGCATTCCTTTTATATCTGATATTCTATTTTATTGAAATCTTTTCTCATTGCTAAGAACATATTGCATAATATAGTAGGAAGATCCTAAAACAAAGAAAATGAAATGAGGTGAAAAACGTTGTCAGTGCAAGTGAGATGTGTGCATGAAACAAGCAGTTGTTACTGGGTTGGGTGTGACAGTTGAAGTGAAGGTTAATTTTCTCTTAGTGTTCTATTGGCATTTTAATTATAGTTCATGAGGGAACTTATTTCTCTTATTACCTTTCAGTTTTTGAAATCAAGTCTATAGCGATGTGAAAATGTTAATTTGTATTCTAAATGCACATTACATATAATAATTTAGTGATTTATTTCATGGGTAATATGTTCCTTTTAACTATACACTGTATAGTAAGATGAGATCCTCTTAACAAAATAGCAAGACGACAAACCTGTGCAATATGGCCTAGAAAAAGTCCAGGACAGCAAAGCACATGTGCTGCCAGTGTAAGTGACACACGTGCTGGAATATGCTGTTGTGATGTGTGAGGAATGTCATAGAAGTGATAATAGAAGCAAGGATTTTTTTTTTGTAAAATATTATTTGTATTTTGCAGTGTTCATATCAGAATTTATTTACTTTTGTTTAAAGATTTTGTCCATTGAAATTCATGCTGCTTTATAAACACTCAATAAATATTAAAAATCCAGTACTTTATTTTTGTGATTTTTGTTAAGTATTGTCTAATAAAAATACTTATAAAATTAATAATTCATTGATAAAATATTCTAATGAATAAATGTGTGAATTAAACATCAACATTTCTGCAACTTTATGACAAAATTAATGTTAGGTTTATCTAGAAGATTTTTGGTGGAGTTTTGGGGTTTTTATGTAGAGTATCATGTGCTCTTCAAATAATAAGTTAATTTCTTTTTTATGATTACTTCTTTTATTTCTTTCTCTTATATAATTCCTCTGACTAATATTTTCATAACAATATCCCATAGTAATGGTGATGATGATTATCCTTTTCTTGTTCTTGGTTTTACAGTGAAAGCTTTCAATTTTTGTCTAGTTAGTATGATCTTGGTTAGTGATTTTTCATAGATAGATTTTTATCAGGTTAAGATCAAGACCATCTTTTTTTTAGTTTTTTTTTTTTTTAATCATGAATGGGTGTTATACTTTGCTCCATGCTTTTTCAGCTATTGAGATATCACGTGATTTTGTCCTTGGCTCTGTGATATGGTATATTACATTTATTGTTTTCATAAGTTGAACCATCTTTGTATCCCTGGGGTGAATCTTGCTTGGCCATGGTAGTTTGCAAATCATCTGGATGATTTGCTACATATTTATTGTCAGTATCTTCTTGAAAATTTTTATGTTTATTTCATTAGTGTACTCAGCCAGTAGTTTTCTTTTTTGTTTGATCCTTCTGTGGCTTTGGCAGTGTGGTGATTCTTGCTACCAGGAATGACTCTGAAATAATTGCTTCCCTTCTAATTTTATTATGGAGTTTGAGAAGGAGTGACATTAGATCTTCTCTAAATTTCTTGTAGAATTCAGTATTGAATCCATCCCAGCCTGGGTTTTGCTTTCTCACTTAGTTTTACACTGACAGATATTAGATTATTTAGAAATTTTATGTGTTCTTTATGGATACATTTAGTAATATGTCAATTTCTTCTGTGTTTTCCATTTTAGTAGATTCTCAAAGTAGAAACCAATAATGTTCTGGAATTTGTTGTGATTTCCCCCTTTTTATTTCTAATTTCATGAATTTAACCTTTTCTTTCCTTTTTTTATAAATTTCTCTGAGGGTTTGTCAATTTTATTTAATTTGTCAAAATATCAGTTCTTGTATTCATTGGCTCTTTACATTCTTTTCTGTGTCGCCATTGCATAAAAATTTCTGCTCTTAACTTTATAATTTCTTCCCTCATATGAGCTTTGTTTTTCTTTTCAAGATATTTGAGGTCCAGCAATAGGTTGTTTATTTGAGCTCACTCTGTTTTCCTATTGGCTGAGTTCACTATGGTAAACTTTTCTGGTGGGACTGCTTTCTTTGTATAGCATAAGCATCCTTGTGTTGTATTGTCATTACCATTTAATTGTAGAAACTGATTTCTTTAATTCCATATGTGACCCATTGATTTTTTGTATAATGGTGCTACATAATTTCCATGTATTTGTGGACTTTTGTACTTGCTTTCAGCATTGATTTCCAATTTCATTTCACTATAGTCTGATAAAATACATGGAATAATTTGAATTTGTTTGAATTTCTTAAACACATTCTGTAAAGTAGTAAGTGATCTGTTTTGTAGAAAGTTCCATGCACCGCTGAGATGAATATATAATCTGAAGTTGCGAATGGAACACTCTGTAGGTAACTACTAAGTTCATTTGTTCACAAGTTGGTTCTGTGAACTTAAAGCCAAGACTAATCAAATGAGATGAAGAAGGCTGCTACATGCTTGATAAGAAAGACTCCAAAAGGAAGAGATAACAATCACAACTGATATCTATATCTGTTTACATCTATATCTATCTTAAACACAATAATATATAATAAATATATGATATAATATGCCAAATAAAGCACAACTATACAAGGCAAATTTTAATAGACATGAAAATCAATAAATACTAACATAATTGTAATGGGGGAAGTTTATATGTGACTGTCACGAATTGATCAACTACACAAACTATCAAGAAAGAAATATCAGGACTTTAAAATGTTTAAGGGAAAGTATGGAAAAGTTCTTCCTCAGTTCAGTGAGACCAAGAAGACCTAATGGATCATAATAATATATATTAGTGAGAACCTGAATTTGTATATAATATAAAGAAGTTATTGCATTCTGGGTTGTTGGTGTTCATGGAAGATTTGTGCTAATACTAAAAACATGGAATTATGCAGTTCTTCCAAAGGCAAAAACATATGCTTTCCTCATTTCATAACTGAGTAAGCTGAAAAAAATTAGTCTACATACAATTTGTGCTTACAATATTTAGTACAGGAATTAGTCAAAGTGAACCCAAACTTGAGGACATTTATTTGCATAATTCTTATGTATAGTACTATACAGTATTGTAATGTAATACCAATGTAGTATGACATAAAACTGCAGTACTGGAATTTATACTATGATGAGAACAATCATAATGCTGTGCTGAAAAAGAAATCATTATACAGAAGTCACACTATCCCACATGTTCCTGTGTCCTAAATCTGAGTCAGCTGTCTCCATGACTGGTTGTTAAGTCCAAACAACACACCTCTGTTGTAAGTTAGAATAGTCATTACACAGGCAGGTCTATAGAAAGAACAGCATTTTTGTGACTGAAGAAAATATCATCTTCCATGGTGCAACAGAGTAATATAGCACCCATAAATAGGAAATACAATGACTATTTAGGATAATGCCTATATAGAATGAAATCTACCATGAAGGCTTTTGTTTTGGTGTTGGTATATGACAGCAGATTGATCATTCTCTCTGAACAAGTGCTTATGTATTCTTCTCCATTAAAATCTACTCAATTTCTAATAAACAATATAAATTTTAAACTGGAGATCACCTTCTTGATACACATTTCACATTTCCTTTTTTGACATATTATTTTCATTACTTTTAATAAAAAATAACAATGTATAACAATGTGACAGTTTAAAACACATTAGTAGTACATTTCAGTATTTGATACAATGCATATTGTTGTCCTCCTATTAGTTATACAGAGGACAGGGTGTAGATGTTATGATTTTTCAAATCATTATTGGTACAACCAAATTTCTTCTCATTGAACTAAAAGAAAGTAGTTGTATGCATAATCCAATGTTTGATAATCACAGTGGGTTATTGATAAAACTGGCAATGTTGGAAGCTGTTGATTTAAGCCTTTTACAGCTCAGCATCCTAATCTCGCTTTCTGTTTTATGCCTTGTGTTTAAACTTTTCTGCTGGGTGATTAAGGGCAAATTTAAACACGATCTATATAGCAAAACATGTAACTTTTGTACCTCCAAAGGTCAGTCAAATCCAGGACTTACTTTGGAACCATGTACAGAGCTTTGTAGAACTGTTGTCAGTGTCAGCCATCTGGATGAGTCATGACCATTGCTTGACCAATTTGTTCTCTGTGAAAGCCTGAGAGAATGTTTTCATTCTAAGTGACTTTCCTTTGGCACACTGTATTTTCAGTCCCTTTCCTCTGTAGCCCCATAATCTTCTTGAACAGAAAATTTGGGAAGCCACTGAGTTATGGGATGTCATAGCACAAGTTTTCAATATCTTGAGTCTTTACTCACATTAAAGGGCTAGGGCCAAAATATTGGCAATTCTTGTAGCCCTTATTTTTTCTAATTTTTGGTCTGTAAATTTATATTCTTAACCCACCAGAAAAAAAAGCTTAGTGATACTATTACTCTATAACATAGGTACTTGAGCTTCACATCACTGTCTTTCTGCGTATCAAACAGCTTAAACTTAACTTGGAATTGGTATTTTCTATCACTCATTGCTATTCTAATAAGTCTCTATAGAATGTGATAAAAGCAGGTACACACTTTTACACATTTAGAAATCTAAGCAGAAAAGATATAGGAAGCATGCCAGGGGCAAAGCCATGCACTTATATACACAGGAGGAGTTAGATAATGGTTCTAGGAACCTCCAAAATATTTTTGACTCTGAGGATAGCAATGTGTAGCAGTAAAAATATGCTTGGAATGCCTGTCATTCTGGTCTTTTAGATGTGTGCTGCTTCTAAAGTAATTTCACTTACTGCTATACTCTCTTGCAAGTAAGTGATTGGTTTACAAGAAAACAAACAACAGTATTAAATGAGAGTAAGAGACTAGGAAAGTGCCATAAAATCGGCTGGTTACAATTTTGTATATACTTAGATTTCTCTTCACATTCCTATGTAATTCATAGTTAAAAGAAAAATAAAGTCACATTTCAGCCCTATTTTTATTTTTCTTCCATACTTCATTATATTAGAAACAATCTTAAGTCTTCATACCATACTTTTTGTGCAGAATGAGATAAAATTAAAGAATGACACTACATAAAATTTCAGAGGTTATCATTTGTCACTGTTTAATAGAGATTGAGACTGAGATCTAAAGACGTAATATGATTTACCTAGAGATTATAACACCATGTAAAGGTGGCCCACATAAAAAGTGTCTGGATGTTTTAGATGAAAACATAGACATGTTTCTTATAAGAAATGCTAAAATTCATCTATATTTTTAAGATGAGTAACATGCTGTGCAATCAGGTCAGTTCATAAGTAAAAAGTATTATTTCTCATCTTGATTACAGCAATTTCTTGCCAACTATTGGCTGGTATGATTTTTTACTTTTTATTTTTTCAAATGTATTTGGTACTGGGTCTCACTACACAGCTTGGACTCATAGTAATTTTGCTGTTTCCAGCCTCCCCCATGCTGAGCTGGTGTGCGCCTCCATACCTGGACTCAGGATCCAGCTCAGCACACCTGGAGATGTGGCCGGTGTGGCACGTGGTGCCAGAGATCTAACTCTGACCCGCGCATTTACCTAAGCAAGTGCTTAATCTGCTGAGCTATCCCTCTGGTCTTATTTTTGACTTCAAATGCTACAAGCTGTGCTTTACATATTCTCTGGTATAATTTCACCTTTAGTCTTTTGTGGGTGTCAACAAAAGATGAGTCACAAGCATCACAAGTTACTTGAGCTGCTAAGCTAACAAACTTAGTCAAAATCAACTATAAATTTCTGCCAATAATGGTAGGAAGTCAGAATGTTAGGGAGGAATAGAGACTTGACCTGAACTGCTTAGGTTAGTGGTATTTCTTGGAGCTTTGATAATACTGGTAAAAGCAAATAGTCAATACAAAGTACAAACCAGGATTTAAAACATTCCACTATCTACCTCACATCACAGTTCTTTTGATTTTTTTTCCAATAAACTTTGATGCTCATTTCTTTTATAAGTCAAGGTAAAGGAAAAACCGTTTTAGCCATATATTATAGATGTTTTTCTTATGTATTATATGATTTAATAATGCCTCAATGAAATGATGGTCTTTAATAATAAAGCCATTGTATCTCCATAGAATGTATATCAGGGATTTTATTTTATTACTTTATGTTGATGAAAAAGTCTTATCTTTGTGATAATACACCATGGCAGCAGAAAATAACAGTAAAGAAAAACATTGTCTGGGAGTATTATTCTATAAATTGATTTTCCATACTATGCTGTCTAAATTCCTAGTCTAGGAAAAGACCAGCACTGTTTTATAAATCAGACTTTTATACATCAAGAAATCAATTTTGAAGAGAAAGAAAAAGACACAAAGAAACATTATTTGATGCAAAGCTGTGTTCTGCTATTATGTTTTAAGTCAGTGGTTTTACACAGTACACAATCAAATTGAACCCCCATTATCCAGGGTGATCACAGACAGACATGGCTTTGGTACATACAAAGACAACTTCGAAATTTTCTGGAATGCCAGTTTGTTCAAAGCCAATGGGAAAGTCATTTCTCAAACATTACATTCTTATGTGAGATTTGATGAGACAATTAAATTCTACAGAAAAGGTTTCCATAAAAGCTTTTTGATCTCTTGCAGCTGTCACTTTTAAAGGACAAATGGTTTTATGATCTGCTTATTTCCTACATGTCTTTGTGTAATCCCTTGATTGTACTTACCAGGAAAATCTTTTATAACAGCACAAAGCTTTATGTTGGAAAAGAGAAAGAAAACTGAATTTTTGAGATTATAGTTATTAAATCCATTATTCTGAAGACAAAGATAACTAGTTGGTAAACATCAGCAACAAATAAATGCACATAATCAAAAGCAGAAGGTTTATGCAGATCCAAATTGAAAAGATATTTCTCTAAGGATATAAAAGAGAATTTCTTTATACAAGCTTGGGAGAAGTTTATTAAATCTTCAAAAATATCTGCTTCAGAGAAATATAATTTTCTCTGGTAATAAAGAAATAGCAATTCCATCTGTTGGAAAATATTAAAAATTATACAAGTGAAGCTACAAGTGCTGTTCAAGCACTATTCAAGTTTTGAATTGTAATGGTTATAATTATGCAACAATAATACCATTAGTCCCTTAATTTTATATCTAATAATTTCTGGTTATTTTCACTTTCATTGTATCAAAATTTCACTTCCAGTAATAATTAAAAGAAAGAAATACTTTTTTTCAGTTAATAAAAGAAGATATTTCATGGCTAGCTTGATGTTTCTTCTATCTCAGTACAGTGATTAGCCAACCTATGACAAACCCTTTACTTCTCATCAGGAGTCACAGTGCTGCTGCAGCCAGTACTCAAGTGCATTTTTATTCTGACAAATGGTCACATATCTCCATGATTCAATTTTTATATACAGAGGTAAATAAATGGAACACTTTTCTTTTGAAGAATGATAGAGAAGAATAAAATGTCTACCTTGGCTCTTTTTACAGTAGTTTTACAAACTATTTAGCAAGCAAGGTAGAGATTAAAGCCATTTAAATGAACTTTACATCTCCTTCCAGAAGCAAGGCTGCAAAGTAATTGCCAGCACTTTGACTTTATATGTAGTCATGTGACTTTCCTTAAAATCTTAACAGAAATTATAAGAATGATAAGAAAAGATAAGAAAAGCTGAGGGTCACCAAGATAGTTCAGCAATCTAAATTGCCTACTAGAGCTGGCCAAACAGCCCAGTGGATTAAAGTACCTGTAAGCAGGCACAGAGGCTGAAGGTTCCATCCTTGGGCCTGCTGTCCCAGTCCCGCCCCTGGGGCACACTGAGAAGGCAATTTGTGGCGCCTGTCTGTAATCCTAGCTCTTGGAATTGCAGCTATGTAAATAGGCAGATCACTCTGAGTCCAATCTAGTAGTGAGGCCCTGAACACCCTGTTGACCCTTCCCCCCCAAAACAAACAAACAAACAAACAAAAACTTAGGCATGTCTGCAGAAACCATAGTTTATGCTTACTTGCTTTTTAGATTTTGTTATAGCTTGTGTCCTTTCAGAGCTTCATGGGGTCAGAGGTGGAAGTTTCTCAAAGTGGCTGGATCTAGAGTGTGTGATGCTGGAATTAAAGGTGTGTGACTGCTAAATTAATGCACTGATTAGCTTTGTTAGGGTTTTGAAGCAGGTGAGCACTACCTGCTTTAAGTATGGGTAGGTTAGAAATAGTATAAAGGAGGACAGCAAAACCCTGTCATTGTCACTTATCCCTTGGAGCTTGCTGCTTTCTGCCTGCCATGCGCTATTTATTTTCTGTGATGCCCCTCTGGCAAGCTACCCTGCCTTGGAGTCAGAAAACTACAAACTGAAACCTTTACAACCTGTGAGCTGAATAGATACTTCTTCCTTTAACGTCTTTAAGATTAGGCACTTGATATTTTGTTTTTTAGAATTGAGAAAATAACGAAGACAGATAACTTCTCCTTGGTGAAAGGCAATGTTAGAAATGATGTCTGTTCTTTCAGCATATACTGATAGAATAATATAACAAGAGAACACTTTGTTGTCCATATGTATATGAAACAAGCATTTCCAACTAGCTATTCACTAAAGTCCAGTCTGTTATGTGTCATCGATTGCACATTCTTTTTTATTATGGAATGGTCTTGTCCTGTGCCAATGTATAAGATTTTCTTTAGCTATTCACCTACAGAAGGACATTTTCATAGTTTTGAGTTTGGGAATAATCATAGATATGAATAAACTGTGTTTACTTATAGTTATTGCTTGTACCTAAATGCAGTCCCACAGCCTTCAGTAGTCTTACGTGGGTTTATGCAGGGGTGGTTTGTTCTAAGATGTGCAATACTGGGATTAAGAGCATGTGATGATTAAACTAATTTGCCAGAGCTCTGGGTGTGGATAATGGAAGGCCTATCCTGGGTGTGGATGGCAAAATGTAAAAGGCTTGTAGCTTGGCTGACAAAGAATGGATAGGAAGGTGTGCCACTTCCTCCTGCCTTCCCTGCCATGGAGTGTTTCTCCCCCATCATGGGCCCCTGCTTTGGAGCCAGGCAACTGTGGAATGAAACCTCTGCACACCGTGAGCTAAAATAAAACTGTCCTTTTTAAACTTGCCGATGTTCAATATTTTGTCTCAGCACTGAGAAGGTAATGAAAACAGGCTTTTGTTTGAACACAGTTTTTCATTTCACCCCCTGTATGTCAAAATATGACTGCTGATCCATGTGGCAAATACATGTGTAATTTTATGAGACCCTCAATTTTCCCCAGAGAAGTTGTAAAATTTATATTCTCACAAAAACAATGTATGAGAAAAACAGCTGTTTCACATCCTAAAAAGTGTTTTATATCATCAACTCTCATTGATTCTTCTATTCCAATAAATGTGTAGTAATAGATGATTATAATTTAAATTTGTTTCTCTCTAACAGTGAATGATAATAAAAACCTATCCATAAACATATTTTCTAACTTCATTTTTCAAGTGTATTTTCTGTTTGCTTGTTTCAGTTTTTATAAGTCAATGTCTTCCTATGTCATGCAGCCTGGTTTTACACTCACTTCTGTAGCCCAGGCTGACCTCAAATTCAGAGGAATGCTCTTGCCTCAGTCTCTGAGATCTGGGACTATTGGCATGTGCCACCATGCCTAGCTCATTTGTTTATTTTTGCATACAATTTTGTAAAATTCCTTTTGTGGTATTTATTTATGTTAATACTAGAAAATTGGGGAAGTTGCTGTGAAGCTACTTGATTACGTAGTTCAGAGACGTCTGAAACTGGATCGAGGAAGGAGTTGGGAAATGCTGGCTGGACTAGATTTCCAGAATGCTGTGATCTAAGCTTGATGGGACATTCTATTCAGAGCTCAGAAGACAGAATGTTGACAGTAGTACAGCTACAATAGATCAGTCTCAAGAGGCTTTTTAGGTGGTAGGAGGACTCTGTTGAGCAGTAGGATTCTGGCCATTTGTACTATATTTTTGCAGGACACTAACCTGAAATTTAACCCTGCCCCATGGATCTGTGGAGACTGAGAGTAAGGGTGATGAACTAATTAATCAGATGGCAAAATTTTAGGGTAGTCAAACATTCAGTCTGTGATCTGGGGACTGCTGGGAAATTTTTGCAAGCTGGACATTGCAGACTAAGTGCAAACAACACAACAGAATGATTTAAGAAGTTTTGAGTTTGGCTAGAAAGAAGGCTTCCATTAAGTTGGGACTTACAAAGATGGAACAAAGGAGAAGTTGGTTACAAAAGATTGGCATTTAAAAGAAGTAAAATACTTTTGAACAGTATGATAAGATAAAAGTCTTGAGGAAATATAAGGACATGGACTGGGCTCTGGTTTTTATAGGCTCAAAATTGCAAAGGTAAAAGATTTTCACAAGAGAGCCATAGGACAAAATGTGGCAGTCTAGGGAATAGGAGCTGCCACCATTCTCAAACTTTTTGTCTTAGGACTCTCTTCAGTTCAGGATTCAATTCTCTAGGCTTCATTTTATTACGTTCAGCATGCACAGTCAGAGCTCTCTGTAAATACCAACAAGATGTAAGAGGCATCAGCTATGGTCTCATCTAAGGCAGGTCTTGGTGGCATCCATGTGGTGCTGGTTGTAGGTGGCTCCATCCTAGAGAGGCTGTGAGGTTAGAAAGGCTTTTACCCAGGCTTTAGAAGAAGGCACAAGAGGTCTGCTATCGAGAGGACAGTATGTGAGAATGTGAGTGTAAAGCTGAAAATACAGCTGAGGACCCTGGCCATTAGAGCAGCTAGAAATGTGAAACATCTGAAGGAAGGTGCAGGAAGTGAGCAATGCTGGCCTGCCAGCTGCTCCCTGAGGGCCATCACCTCTCATGTAGTTCACATCCACAACATATCACCTTGGGTGCTGGGTATGTAATTGTGGGATTTGCTATTTGCCTGTCTTGGATTCAGGGTCCACTTTGTTTTCATTCCTGTCTGCACTTTGATTTCTCCCTTGAGGAATGAGAATATTTGCTCTGCGTCTTTGCATGACCACAGGGTTTAACTGACCTTTTTTTATGTTCACAAGGGTTTTCAGAAAATTTTGGCATAAACCTCAGGAAAGATCTGAATCTAGGCTTTTCAATAATGCTAGAACTTTGAGGTATTTGGCAACTCTAAGATGGTAAATGTAAGTTTTATGAAAGAGAGTTACTTGAGTCTTTTGGGAACCAGAGGTAAAATGTAATGATTTATATCTAGATGTCTTCCAAAACGCACATACTCATACGTAGAAGTTTGAAAGATGACAAGATCAGAGGTATGTGATATTTGTAAGTGAATTATTTTATAGCTAAATATGATGTCCAGAGGAAAGGCCCGTTTAGAGAAGGGGCTCCACTGTGATATAGCCTGGAAAGGTCGGTCTCTTTCCTTGATTACTCATTGCTTTTTGTCTATCTTGCTATAAGCTGCTTTTCCTCTGCCATGTTTCTCTTGGCATGCTGCTTGACCTTGAATCCAGAAAACTATGGATTGAAGCATCCACAATCTGTGAGCCAAAGTGAGCCTGTCTTCCTTTACATCGTGGGTGTCAGAAATGCTGTTTCAGTGATAAAAGAGTAAGTTGCTATGACATAGAAATCACAATTTTCAAAGGAAACATCATTAATGTGCAATTAGTCAGAGGTGTTAATTTTGACATTTCTATTACATATTCTGGTGCACATTTGAGTAGGAGCTTTGTAGAGGAGTCTAGATTAAGGAGAGATGTCAAACTGAAGCACTAATTTTCAAATTGTCCACAGCTATTAGTATTTAACAGTATGTAGTTGAATGACATCTTTAACACACTGTAGAAATAAGTTTAAAAATAGTGTAAAGCAGGGAGAGTGTGCAGAGTAAAAGGGAGCAAAGGAGACTGCAGTGAGTCACCACTAAGAGAGGAAGGAGAATCATAAGCCAGATGAAGAAAGTGTATTAAAAATGTGAAGTTTGTGAGAAAACATTGAATCTGATCTTTTAGTAATTTTCAAGTGGATGGACAGTGTTATTAGCTACAACCACAATGCTGTATGTTGAATCTCTGGAACTCAAGAACTTGTCGAACATCAAGTGTGTGTCCTTTGACCAATGTCTTCTGAAATTTCTATTCAAGCAGGTCCCCAGTGATAACCACTTTGCTCTCTCTTTAATGTATATTAGTGAGCATAACTGAGCCCATCTATTGTATATATATGTACATATATATATGTAAATAGCACATTGTATGCTACAAGTATATATATATTTTAGTTGCCAATTATAATAAATAAACGGAGAGCTTAACAATTTTATGTGTTGATAGATTCTACAGCAGGAATTAATCATTCAAATTTTGTAACATTTTCTCATCTGAGGGATTGAAAAGACTGATTTTTGTAGAGCAGTGGCAGGGAATACCTAACTGTGGCCAAATTATAAATGTAACTTTAAAGCCGGGCATGGTGGTGCATGCCTGTAATCCCAGCACTGGGGAGGCTGAGGAAGGAGGACCGGTGTGAGTTCGAGACCAGCCTAGGTTACCAAAGTGAGCTCAAGGCCAGCCTGAATTGTACAGCAAGACCCTGTCTCAAAAAAAAAAAGACAAAAAGAAAATGTAACTTTATGTGACTCATTTGAGAAACCTTTCTGTCAAAGTGCAGCATTAATTGCCAAAAAGGGAGAAAAGAGTACACAAATCATACATGGAAGATTTGTTTTAAGAGGAATTCAACACCAGTATATGTTAAAAAAATGATGGAATTGGCATGATAAAGTTGTGGAAAATAATCATGTAAGGTGAATCAGTGAAAAGTGCTGGTGTGGCATTTCCACATTATAAAATGAAGAAAACATAAGATACACAATATGTCCTACGTGATTTACTTGTTTATACAATAAATCACAAATTAAGTGATTGAGAAAATGTTTAAGTCACCTTTAAAAACATGGGGAAAAAAGAGGAATTGAGGGAGCACTTTGAAATATAGAGCGATGATAGAGAAAATAAACATGACTTCATCTAGCTGATCAAGTTAGGAAGTAAATTAGAAAATAAGTTTATTGCTTTTGTATAATCTACGAAATCTTGGTTAGAGAACATATGTAGTCCAAGGAGTAAAATAGGCTTTCTTTCTACCTCAACCCCTCAACGTAGAATGACACTGATGTCTCACCAAATGGGAAGTTTGACATCCTCGCCCTCCTCTCTTGCTAATTCTCCTCCTTTGTCCCTCTCTCCTCTTCCTCTACCCTGCTCACTTTCTGTCCTCCTCTTCTTCCCTTTGGTTCCCTCCTTCTGCTTTCCCATCTCTGTTGCCCTCTCTCTCATAGCTCTCCTAGGCCCTGTACATAGGCGATAAGGTAGAGAACACATTCACCACCTTTAGCAATTTTGATAGACCAGACTAGTAATTGTCATGGCTTATTGGAGTTGTCAAGGAGATATGGCCAAGAGGCCCAGGTGATAATTCCAATAATGGAAAATAGAGATTCAGGGGAGGATGAAATTAGCCAAACAGATTCACAGTAAATCAGTACCAAAAACCTCCTGAAAAATAAAATGAAAAATACACTTTGATTAGCATTCCCTGCCCACTTGTTTTTTAAATAACAGCATACACTTATGGCGTTCTAGCATCAGTGAAGAGGTATACAATTATTTAAAGTGTTGAGACCAGGTGTGCTGGTGGGCACCTATAATCCCAGCTCTTGGGAGGCTGTAACCAGGCGGATCACTACAGGTCCAATCTAGTAGTGAAACCCTGAATACTCTGTAGACCACAACTGCCTCCCCACCCCCCCGCAAAAAAAGTGTAACAGACAATTTCCTGTAAACTTTTCTTGTCTTCACTCCTTAAGGTTTTGATCACTGCACACAGTGAATCACACTCCTTGCTGGAGACTTAAGAGCCCTACTGGTCTTATGACTATTATTTAAACGAATTCTAAACTCTACATCTAAATTAAAACCATTACACTGTTGACTTCTTTCCACTTTCTGGGACCTCTCCTCGCTATGTAAGGCCCTTTATTAATCTTAGATTTCCAACAAGTAATGCGGGAGCGTTGTTCCTCCTTTCAGTCTGTCATTTCATTCTTCAATTTAGTGAGACAACTGGCTCCGTTTGTACAATGACAGTCAATTCACGTTGATGACTGCTGTTCCTGCAATCTTAGGCAAAGGCATGTTAAAATACATCAGCTTCTGTTACCTATTTCCAGTGTTAAAAGCAATATGCTGCCCTCACCAGTTTCTTCACTGGAGGTCTAGAATATTTGGACAGAAATGACTGTTTTGAAAGGTGGAGTAGGCATTTCAGTTTTTCTGTATTGTACCCAGAAATACTGCCACCTCTGATTTTAGCTGAGTGTGGCTCTGTCTGAGTGCTGACCTGCAAAATTGTAAGCAACAGGCTTCTATGTTTAAAACATTGTTTGTGATGATATGCACTCATGAGAAATACATGCTTCATTCTTTTTCTATTTTTTTTCTGGAACCTGGGATTGAACTCTCGTCCCTGTGCTTGCCAGGCAAGTGCTTACTCTACTGAGGTATCTCTCCAGCCCCAACAAAAATATGTTTAAAGTTATACTGCCACCTTCCTGGCATTCTTTTCAGGAATAGTATAAATGTTGTATGTTCTTGAAAAATTACAAACGAGTATTTTATATTAGTAACTGAATATTATAATTTAATTTCAGAATATATTTTCCTCTTGGTCTCTTTCAAAGAAAAAAATCTTTGATAATTTTAAATATCATGCTATTAAAAGACAGACAATTATGTAGAGGTTTTTGTTTTCATATTTTCTTGATTAGCTGGACAGATATAAGTCAGACACATTCATTTCTGTTTTTACCTGCCTACTTTGGATATGATTCACATGCACTATGTGTCCAACAACCGAGGTTGACTAATGAATGGATGAATGGACAGAATAAAACATTGAACAAATAAAATAGCTCCTATTGCTGGAGAGATAGCTCAGTGACACAAGTGCCTACCTGGCAAGTACAAGGTGGTGAGTTCAAACCCTGGTTCCCCCCCTCCAAAAAAAAAAAAAAAGACTCCTATCTACTTATCTTGAAAAGACCAAGAAATAGTAACTTACCAAGAATTTTTTTCTACAATATTGTGCCAAGCTAACCATAGATATAGTCAATAAATATATTGAATATCAATCACATTTCCTTTATGTTACTTTTGATAAAAATTGTATTATAAGTATCTTAATTGATTGCTTGTGCTAATTTGCATATATATGAAATATATTAGTTTCAATATTATGCAGTAGTATTTAAAGTTAATAATGTAAGGACATGGCCTGAGCTCAATCCCCGGTTACACACACACACACAAAAGGACATCGTCAATCCCTTAACGCGTTAGTATCTCGATTGTATTTGCTGTTAGTGCAATGTAAGATGGAAAGTACTATTATAAATGCACAGGAACCATGACTAAGTCAAGTCATATTTCAAAATAGAACATATTAGGTTAGTTATATATGTGTTTGTCTTCTCAATGGATTGAATCTTGATCTAATATTGCAAAGGAATATGATGACTGAATGGAAAGCTGGTAGAACAATGCCTCTAAAACTTAGCTCTATTTTCTCTATTAAATTTAATTTCATTTTTATCTGTACATTACCTAGAGATTCATATGGTTGCAGCTATTTTTGAATGCCATTTTTTATTCTATTTACACTTAGTATTTAACAGATATTTTATTATCCATATGTAAAATTGTTTGTCATGTTCAAAGGTTAGCAAGTTATTAGCCTGTGGTTTTGATATAATTCACTATAATTACTAAGTTAACTACTAGTGTTAATTTATGTTCATCAGTCACAGAGATCACTGTAGAATACTGTTTCTTTGTAGTTAATAATTTTTCACTGGAAACACAAATACAGTCTATTGCCATGAGAAAATAAGACATAAATCTTGGTGTTCTTCCTTAAAAGTCAACATAGTGAGTATGCTACCCACATTACTAACTAGTTTCACTGCTTTCCAGGAGACTTATTATCTATCTTTGGATATCAATGCATTTTCAATAAAAGTCACTTTTAATGTTGTCTACAATAAGTGTAATTAATTTTCAGAACTTATTGAAACAAAATCATCTACACTAAAGCTAAATAAAAAAGCTTATATTTCTTAAACTTGCTTCATTTGGGTCAATTCTCACCTCCTTTGGTCTGAATAATAAAAGTTGCAACATATTTAGAATTTGAGAATGAGAGTAAAACAATAAACACAGTGGCCAAACATTAATCCATTGTTTGTCTACTCCCTAGCTTACTGGTAAAGTGCAAGCTATGGGTAAAATGAAAAGGTCTATGACAATGAACTTCAACCCAAATCGCCCTTTCCCCTGGGCTCTTAGAGGAAGAGAATACTTGTAACTCTCTTTTTTTTTTTTCAATCAAAATGAATTTTATTGAGTTTCAGAAAAAAGACGTACTGCACATTACCAATTTGGAGGTCATTTAAATAACAAAATATTATAGTGTAAAAGATCTGTAGAATTTTCAAACAATAACGATTTGAACTTCTAAAAATGAATTTTGACAGGTTGCTTATAAGAAATGACAGAAACTTTTCACTATGAGTTTTTTGGAGGCAAGGTTATGATAAAAGAGTGGTTAAAAATTATTAGGCAGTATTTGCTCAACTCATGCCAGCCTATCCTCTCTTTTTATCATTTTATACCACTATGTTGATGAAACTTTTCCTGATTTCACTATATTTTAGAAACTACAGGATGATTAAAAGTAGAAAAAATATGTGCTTTTTCTCCACACTATTGAGAATATTTGGAAACAGACAAGTATGTAAATCATTTTATAAAAAGTGATTTTCATAGATTTTTATGTTAATAATTAAAAAGACATACTTTTCTTATAGTTTTCATAAGGGCATGCATATTTCTAACTTGCAACTTATTTTGGGTGAAAAAAACAGAATTTTAACTCTAATCTTGTTTTGTGAGAAGAACTAGATTTTTTTTTAGATCTTTATCTTTGAGTTTTAATTGTTCAGAAGAGTGATTTGAACGTCATCATTTGGGTGTGAGGCTATTCTTTAAATAACCTTGTGTAAATTTGCATGATTCTTTTATATAAAAGAGTTAAATTTTCTGCACCTCTATTGTTAATCTTGTGAATGTATTTGCCTATATTTTCCTGCTGAAAATATTTGGATATTTATTTTTACCACAGTCTACTCAATTATTTCAGCTGTGCTGTGTTCTAGATTTTAAAAAATCCACTTGCAAAACAAAACATTATATATTTTGAATAAATTTGTGGAAATATCCCTATGAGTCCAAGACATTATGGTATTCTATCAAAGTTGAGGTTACTTTTATCAACAAAATCTATAGAGATTTTTATGCCTTTATAATTTTCTAATGATTTTTCTTTTTAAAATTTATTTAAATTTTATTTTGAAAAGTAAAAACAGAAGTAAAAACAGAAACGAAGATGGAAACAGAGTAACATATAATAATGCATATGCTACAGATTTTTAAAATAAGAGTAGTTAATTAGTAATGGTTGTTATATTTGCTATTGTTATTGTTTTGTTTTTTTTTTTTTTTTGGTGGGACCAGGGTTCGAACTCACGACCTTGCACTTGCCAGGCAGGCACTTGTGCCACGGAGCTATCTCCCTGGCCCCACTAATGTTATTGTCTAATCTGTTCTTCATATTAATAAATGTAGTTATTAAAGATTAGGGAAATAAATGAACATTAATGTTACTTTCAAGAAATCTTAATTTTTTTTTAATGAATTTTAGGAAAAGGTATACATGGTGTTCAGGGTCTCACTACTAGATTTGACTATTGATCCACCTGTTATAGACTCCCAGGAGCTGGAATTACAGGTGAACGCTACCACGTCCAGTTTCAATTGCCGTCTCAGTGTGCCCTAGGAGTGGGGCCAGCACAGCACACCTGGGAATCAAACCCCTGACCCCTGCACCTGCTTATGGGTGCTTTAATCCACTGAGCTATTTTGTCTGTCCCTCCTTGTCCTTTTAAAATTTATTTTAAAGAGAATATAATAATTGATTAGACACTAGAAGAAGAACACATTTGGAAGACTAAGATGAGGAATATTCATCCGTAGGTTTTTGTATTGTACATTGCTGACCTCAATATAGTTGTTCATATCGCAGACACCAGCATACAAATTTAGTCAGGGTGAAAATTCTAATCATTAGCTGCTATTTTCAAAAACTACTGGAAATTATGAATACAACCATTTCAGCCATCCTGTATGTACTTACATGTTCTTTGCCCTTTCTTTTTGCTAATATTTCACCTTTCTCTCATTTTCATTGTTTACTACTTGAATTCAATTTATTTCCATTTTACCCTGTACCAGTTCTACCTTTACAATTTTATTTATTCTCTCAGGCTCTTACACTAGGGAGACATGATATTTATACATGTGTGTCTGGTTTATTTTACTTAAGAATATAGCTTTAAGTTGCATCCACTTATCTATGAAGGTTTTATTTCTATTTATTTATTTATTTAGTCTTTTTGAGACAGGGCCTCACTATGCAATTCAGGCTGGTCTTGAGCTCAGTTTTGTAGCCCAGGCTGGTCTCGAACTCACATCGATCCTCCTGCCTCAGCCTCCCATCTATGAAGGTTTGAGTTTGTCCTACTTTATACCTCACTACTATTCCATTGAATAAAAACACTACATATTTTCATCTATTCCTCAAGTAATGAACATTTTGGTTGTTTCCAAAGTTTGTTTATGACAAATCATGCTACTATAAACATGGGTGCACATATATAAATTTTCTGTTCTTTTGGGAAAATACTCAGAAGGGGAATAGCTAAATTGAATGGAATTTCCAGTCCTACTTTTTTGAGGAGTCTCTCTGATTTCTGTAATAGTTATACCAATCTACATTCCCCACCAGCAGTGGAGAAGTATTCCTTTTCCCCACAGCCAAGTTATCTGTGAGCAGAATAGCCACTCCTGCTTTTTGGTGTGGTCCTGGAACCTGTTGTATTGTTTTCTATGCTTTAAATTTCAGCCTATGAATTTCTTCATGGGTCTGAATGTTTTTCTTATATGTAGCATATTGTTGGATTTTGTTTCTTAATCCACCCTGTCCATCTATTTATTTTAATTGAGAAATTAAGTTCTATTTACACTGGTGGTTATAATTGATATGTATTGACTTACGCTTGTCATGTTATTTTGCTGCTGTTTGTTTCCCGGTTTTCTCCTGTTTTTAATAGTTTTCTTTGTATGTTGGATTCATTCTGTGTTCTTTCTTGGAATTATGAGCATTTTGATTGATTTCTAGAAAATCTTTTATTATTGTGTATAGGGTTGCTTTGGTTATCATGAATTTCTTTAGTTGTTCTTTGTCATGCAAATATTTCCCTTGTCCACTAAATTTGAGAGTTTTGCAGTGTATATCAGTCTGGGTTGGAATTTGTTTTCTTGAAAGACTTGAAGTACTTCACTCCATGCTCTTCTTGATTTGATGGTTTGTGAGGTAAAATCTACCACCACTCTGATGGATTTTCTTTTAAATTTGGTCTGTTTCTTTTATTTCAGAGATTTCAGGTGTGTAACTTCCAATTTCTTTTATGCCAGTATCTCCTGAGTTTGTTCTGGGTGAGATCGCAGCCTGAAATTGCATTTTGCTCCTACTTTTTTCATTTTCTATTTCAGAGAGAACTCTCTCCTTTGATTTCTGTGATGTCTTTTTGTGAAAGTTTGGTAGTAGGTAGCTGTTTCACTGCACTGAGAGCCTCTGTGCAAGCAGTCTGTTTTCTAGGTTTCTCTTCTCTGTCAGAGATTGTTGTTTTGGGTGTTTACCTAAATTTTGTCTTCTCTGTTGATTGAGCATTAGATACTGGTTTCTGTTTGGCACTGTTCTCTGTTCTTCAGAGTGGGGTTTGGTGAGATTATTACCCCAGAACCCCCTGATATTATTGCCCAAGAGAGTGTGTGGTTAAAGAAGATACTGTTTTCTATTTATAGTAACACTATTAGCAATACTAACAACTAGTGAAATTTATTCATTTATTACTTCTTTTGAATGTTTTTTTTTTTTTTTTTTTTTTTTTGTGGCCAGTTCAGCCCACCCTGGGTTTGGGGCTGGCATGGTATATGGTGCTGGGGATAAAACCGCCGTCACTGTCCACTTGCCTTAGCTTGCCTAAGCAGGCACTTTAGACTGCTGAACTATTTAGCTGACCCCTGGCAAAATTTAGAAATTGGCAAACTTCCATATATAATGGGTTGTACTTTAGACCATAGCAACAAATATTATAGCTGTATAACAAAGCAGATCTTAAATGGGGAATTATATTTCAGTTAGTTCCCCTGAGTTCTGTCTGGTCACCTCCCCTTCATGCATTGGGATTGTCCCAGGTAGACTAGTTCACCCCCACTTACCTGTTGCCACCTCTGTATCACGAGGATGTTTCTGTAGTTCTAGGCCCTGGTCTTGCTTGGCTGAGCCTAGCAGTAGATCCTAGCTCTCCAGGTCTAGACCTACTCAACTCACACTCAGCTGGCCGAACCCAGCTTGGGTCTGGTTGGTGTGTTTGGGCAACGATTCTCATCCTGTGGGTCGCAACCCCAGCGGGGGTCAAACAACCAAAACACAGGGGTCGCCTAAAGCCATTCCGCATCATAACTAGCAAAATTATGGTTTTGAAGTAGCCACCAAAATTATTTTTTGGTTTGGGGTTACCGCAACATGAGGAACTGCATTGCAGGTTCACGGCATTAGAAAGGTTGAGAACCACTGGGCTAGAGCCCTGTCTAAGTGGCCTGTGGCTGGTGACCTGTCCTGCAGGTCTTTCCCAGTAGGCCTCCTGAGGTGGAGTAGGCCCTCTGGACCATGCTTGCTACTGGTCCCCTGGCTCCTTTCCATTAGGCGCGCCAGGTGGAGTACTCCCTCTGCGGCCTGCTGGCTCTGATTGTTCTACAATAACTTATTTAATAGTAGATGTGATTAAGAAAAAAATGTTATATAGTTACCTAACCTATAGGTAAAAGTGAATTGTGAGAGATATTTTGACCAGAATCTATTTGAGTATGTATGAATTTGCTTTTGAATTTCTGAACATTTCATATATCAAAAACTGAACATTTCATATATCCTTTATTAAGATATTTAAACAAAATCATTTCCTCTGGCTCAACTATGTCAGGAGGTATGCATCTCATGTATAAGAAGACAGCCAGAAATCCCACCGCTGGGAGCTGATCCTGCGCACCCGCCGCGGGTAAACCCCTGCGCCCCTCTGCCCCGCCTCTGCGTTCCCGCGACTAACTTCCTGTCCCAGCCCAGCCCAAACCCCACCGCTGGGAGCTGAGCCTGCGCACCCGCCGCGGGTAAGACCCTGCGCCCCTCTGCCC